>JARQOD010012272.1:0-20305 GCA_033576555.1 Oophaga sylvatica | reverse complement strand
GCTCTATCGGCCTTTCGATAATTCGTTTCGATATTTTCGTCTTATCGAATACCGGAATCGGATTTGTCACTGTCACTGTCTGTGTCCGTCGGTCGGGTCTGTCACTGTCAGTGTCCGTCGGTCGGGTCTGTCAGGAGTCAGCTGCACTTACCTGGCAGAAGATCTCCGGCGGTCACGGCCTGGACTGCTTCATGGCCGCCATCCTCTTCTCCCCGGCGGTCACATGCAGTTTCTCGCGATAACTGCAGTGACTGCTGGGTAATCCCGGCCGTAAAGCAGTCAGTCCGATGACGTCACCGCCGGGGAAGCAGGTAATCAGCTGTGCTGCGTCGCGATGACAGGCTCTGCCTGTCATTGCGATGTAGCAGAGCTGGATCTCGTGGGACTGTCGTTACTATGGACTGCGTCGGACAGGTGGTATACTGTTGGTTTGTTTTTTTTCTTTTTTTACAGGAGATCGATGGCGTCGCAGGAATGAGAGTACAATAAAAGAAATGAAAAGTGTGTTGTCTCTTTTATTTCATTAAAATACTTTTTTCTTGCTTTGTCTTTTTTTTATGCATTTAATAACTTTGGGATTAATAATGGATCGGTGTCTTATTGACACCTCTCCATTATTACCGGGCTTTTTGTCACCGTGCAATCAACGGTGACATTAACCCCTTATTACCCGCTTGCCACCGCTACAGGGCAAGTGGGAAGAGCCGGGTAAAGTGCCACAATTGGCACATCTTTTGATGCGCCAAATGTCGGGCTGCTGTAGCCTGGTATTATCAGGCTGTTGAGGGCCAAAATCCATGGGCCTTGACAGTCTTTTAATACCAGGCCGCAGCAGTCTGCATTTTACTTGGCTGGTTAACAAAAATAGGGGGACCCCTACGCCGTTTTTTTTTCGAGGGGATCCCCTATTTTTGTTAACCAGCCAAGCTAAGCAGACTGCTGTTGCCTGGTATTATCAGGCTTGCAAGGTCCATGGATATTGGATCCTTACCAGCCTGAAAAACCAGGCCTCAGCGGTCTGCTTCATCTGGCTGGTTAACAAAAATAGGGGGGACCCCACGCCAATTTTTTTCGAGGGGATCCCCTATTTTTGTTAATCAGCCAAGATATGCAGACTGCTGTGGCCTGGTATTATCAGGCTGGCAAGGTCCATGGATCTTGGCTCCTTAACAGCCTGAAAATCCAGGCCTCAGCGGTCTGCTTCATTTGGCTGGTTAACAAAAATAGGGGGGACCCCACGCCAATTTTTTTCGAGGGGATCCCCTATTTTTGTTAACCAGTTCCCTCTGACGTCACTGATTGTGTCCCTGGCTGACCTGAAGTGAAAGTGGAAAGCAATCAATTAAGCTTTCCACTTCCTCTCCTGTCAGCCAGGAGAGGAACTCATTCATTTGGGGGTTTACTGTGAGGCTGCAGCATTAGCTGCGGTCCCTGCAGTAAACATTAACCCTTTCTGAAGGATTACACCGTGGGACCTGACTGTACATCGGATTGGTAAGAATAATTTTGCTTTATTATTTTATTTTTATTACAGGAAATGGTTTTAGCAGGAAAATAAAATATGGTCAAAAACTGTGTGATTATTTCATTAAACTTCTTTTTTATTAAAGTGTGTGTGTTTGATTTTTCTTTCATACAATAGGATTAATAATTGATAGTTGTCTAATTGACAGCTCTCAATTATTAACCTGGCTTAAAGTGACCTTTCAATTGCAAGGTCATTTTAACCCCTTATTAACCCATTCGCCACCGCTACAGGGCAATGGGAATAGACGGGCAAAGTGCCAGAAAGGGCAAATCTAATTAGAGATTTGCCCTTTCTGGGGTGTCTGGGGGCAGATGTTAGTAGCCGGGGGGGGCCAAAAATAATGGTCCCTCGCTGGGCTATTATTATCTGCCCCCACTCACTGGCTTTGTCTGTCTGGTTGCGAAAATAGGGCGGGAGCCCACGCCTTTTTTTTCAGCAATTTTACACCTCATATATATATACATGTCATTAAATTTGTGACACATATATATATATATATTTATAGTTCATACACTTCTACATAGTATAATAGCCGCTAATTCAATTGCAGGCTTTTGTGAAAATGCAGAAGCCGACATGAAATGACACTTGGTGTACATAGGGTTAACCATGTCTTTTCATGTAGTTTGATATCTGATTTGCACAAACAATTACATGAGTGTAAGTGTGCAAAATTTCACACCTGTAGGGGTTAATTAAAGGTGTAAATTCGTAGCAAAAAGTCCGTTTTTTTTACAACGAATTTACACCTTTTATTAACCCCTACAGGTGTGAAATTTTGCACACATAGACTGATGTAATTGTTTGTGCAAATCAGATTGCAAACGACATGAAAAGACATGGTTAACCCTATGTACACCAAGTGTCATTTCATGTCGGGTGCTTCTGTCTTTTCACAGAAGCCGGCTTTACCCGGCAATTGAATCAGAGGATATTTTACTATGTAGAAGTATATAAACTATACATATATGTATATATATATGTCACAATGACATGTATATATATATATATGTATTCTATGTGTGTATATTTAGTGTTTACAAGGAAATAAAGGTTTTTTTTAGTTGCGATATTTTGTTCCCATAGACTTACATTGGACTTCCGCAATCGGAATCGGATATTGACGATATTTAGTGCTATCGGCGATACAATTTCGATACGATATTTTTAGATATCGAGCAATATCGCTCAACACTAGCTACGATATATTTTCTCTGAACATATTTCCCCGTAAGCACACTGTGAACTATGTCCACTGGCATTTTCTCCTATAATTCTGAAGAGACCTCTAATATCCTATCTAAATTGAACCTTTCTAGTGACTTTTTGAAAGTTCCTCCTAGGGAGACAAGGGGAAGGGACCTTGAAAGGGAACTTCGTCATCAGATCAACTACGAGCTACATTATGCTACTCTATCTGAGTATTTGCGATTAAAGAGGATTCCAAGGGGGCTAAGAGTACCACTGCAACCTACTCTCTTTCGAGACTCCACAGATTTTTGCCTAAAATTTGAACAGATACTAAATAAATGTTCATTTGATTTAATGACTCTAACGATAGAACATCTGCAACTGGCTATCACAAAAACAAAGGAGGAGATCACAAACATCGAGACTCAACTAACCTCAGTGGGGACCCCTGAGGAACTAGCCACATTGAAGGCAAAAATTAAGTCAGTGACTGATCAACATAGAAAGGACACTGAACATAGAAAGAGAATCAAGTTCCAAAGGGACGCAGACGACTACGAACAGGGCCGTGTATATCGTTGGCAATTCACTAACAACTTTCGTCCATCCTACACTAGGTCTAATTACAAATCCTCCACTGACCTATCAACATCAGGATCAGAATCAGAACGGAGGGATCCTCGCCCAGGACCAAGTCGTTTTTTAGGCCAACGAACCAGGCGCCAAAGAGGAAGAGGATACGGAGAGGACAACGCAAGAAGGGACATAGACCAGAGGGTGACCCGTTCCCAGGTACCTGCCCATTGGTCACCAATATATCATCACGGACACTGAGCATAGCAGAATATCATTTACTCCAGAGGGGTTTGTCATTCTGTCCAGCATATCGACTAAACACATTCAACCTGGATATGGAATTACAAAGATTTTTCCGTAATCTGCAACTTAAGGTCCACTTTGCCAATAACCCTTACAATACAGTGAATCCACCAAGAGATCATCGATCTCTTTCAATTACGAACATAGGTCTCCGAACAAAGAGTACCTATGTTCCCCCACGGGGGTCACACGCTCTAGAAGCATTTATTGGCTTTGTGGATTCTGCCTCCAAACAACTAAGACAGGATATGGAAAGCGGGAAACTACATTATAACCCTAATCTTAGTCCTCTAGACCAACAGGCTTTACGATCTCTTCGTGAGGATAGAACGATCATACTAAAGCCAGCTGATAAAGGGGGTTCTATAGTGATCATGAATAAGTCCGATTACCAAAGGGAGATTTTTCGCCAACTTAATGATGATTCAGTGTATATGAAATTAACCAATAACCCCACTCGTGAAATCATGAACGAAATTGAGGTCATTTTGACTACTTATTCTAATTCAGGGGTTATAGATTCCAAAACCAGGGAATATCTTATCAAAAAGAATCCAATCACGCCGGTGTTCTATACACTGCCCAAGATACACAAGAGTCTTGAAAATCCCCCAGGTAGACCGATAGTTGCCTCAACCGAATCCATCCTCTCCCCATTATCAATATTCTTGGAGAAAATCCTCACCCCATTAGTTCGGGAGATACCCTCATTTATCCTGGATACTGGTGATTTCTTAGAGAAAATAAATTCTCTGGGCCCTCTATCGGAATCAGCTATACTTGTCACCTTAGACGTAAAGGATTTATATACGTCAATACCACACGTACAGGGAATCTCATGTACCAGACAACTACTGGAATCATCCCAGATGCATAGTGACTGTATACAATTCTGTCTAGAACTTTTGACTATAGTTCTCACTAAGAATTTCTTTTTATTTGAAGAAACCTTCTACATGCAAATTAAGGGGACAGCCATGGGGTCCAATGTGGCCCCCCCCTACGCTATCTGCTACATGGCTAAATTTGAAGAAGAGGTAGTCTATACTGACCCCCTCTTTTGTGCACATGGTCGTCTATGGATAAGATTCATAGACGACAATTTTTGCATCTGGGATGGGCCTAAATCTACATTACAACAATTTTTTGAAAGACTAAATGGGGCTTGGCCAGGCCTCTCATTCACCATGACTGAGGATCAGGAAAAGGTCAATTTCCTTGACACCACAGTCATTAAGGATCAACATGGCAACCTGAGTACAGACATCTTTACAAAATCCACGGATCGCAATAGCCTTTTGCATTTTAGTAGTCTACATCCACCGGCGGTAAAAAAATCCATACCACGATCCCAATTCCAACGGGTACAAAGAATAGTATCTGATCAAAGCAATCGTACGCAACGTCAAAATGAAATGCACAACAAATTTCTGGAGCGGGGTTATCCTCCTGATCTCCTCACGGAGGCAATGACACCAGTAATAGGACCAAGATCCCCTATTGGGAATAGAATCCCCTTCGTCCACACTTATCATCCCTACGTCCAAATTTTGCATAAAACCATCAGACGACATTGGGGATTACTCAGTAGAGCACACCCAGAGGTACCAGAATTTAAAAACCCATTTTTACCATGTTATAAAAGGGCACCCAACCTCCGGGATGATTTAGTTAGAGCGGATATTGGTGGTAATGTTCAATCACATACTCAGAGATTCCTAACAAATCCAAAAATGGGAACTTTCCCATGCTTACAATGCAACCAGTGCAACAATGTACTAAAAGGCAATTTAATTCACCACCCTCAGTCAGGCAAAAAATATAACATCAAGTGCTACTCCACTTGTAATTCCTCCTACGTCATTTATCTCATCAAATGCCCGTGTGGTCTCCTTTATGTGGGGGAGACCACACAAGCTATAAAAGACCGGATTTCAAAACACAAATCCACGATCAGATGCAAGAACCTATTACTTCCCATACCGTACCACTTCATTACAAAAGGCCATCAGATATCTCAACTGAGATTTCAAGTCATTGAGCACATTCCCACACCCAGAAGGGGTGGTGACCGCGTACGCCTCCTCAAAAAACGAGAGGCGTACTGGATACATGAACTCCAGACCCTAGCACCCAAGGGTCTAAACAGAGACTATGATCTCTTGTCATTTATATAACGGGATTAGACAGGTCTCTTGCATGCCATTCGATTTATCTGACGGTCACAAAGCCTTGGGAATCTTATGACCTAAGTGGACCAAGACTCTCATATTACCCATACTACAATGTATCACTATATTTGATTATTCTTTATGCTGATGTTCCTCTAAAACTACTCATATACCTTATAATAACTGCCTAATGTGTCAGGTCTGGCTCCTGTTTGACCCTGTATCGTATGCATAATATATGGTTCATAAGGAATTACCCTAACTCTGTTTTCTTTTTATTACAGAGTCGGTTATACTGAAATGTCTTGACCCTCACCCTTGGACTCTCCCTACCCGACTGCATTTTGCCCTTAATATATCTCTCTCCAGATATGGAGTGGACTGCACTCTTTATACTACTATAATGAACTTAGTTGGTGATTCTTAAATATTAACCTCTTTCTTTCCCCTTTTTTCCCCCCCTTTTTTTCCCCTATTATACATACTTATTTTATCTTACATATGCCACTTATTTCACTAACAATCCTCTCCACCTGCATAGCTGCCGACACATACTTAGTTTCGGGTATTTACGCCCGCCCCTCCCCTTGCCATACACTTATCGTCCATCACAACAATGAAATACATCACATGATGTGTGCAACGCAAGCGCCGACAAAGGTGAACCGCACGCATCACTTCCGGTGACGCGTCCCACCATACGTCACTTCCGGTGACGCGATCCAATGGACGCGTCACGAGGTCCCGCCTCTTCCCTTCTTAAACATGGAGGAGTGCTCCCTCTCCACCTGACAAGCGGCGGATACCGCGTCAGCGTTGGAGAGGACGGCGCTACCCTCATGTGAGTAATTCTAGGCAACCCTGTACATTATATACTACTTAAAGGCTGGTATTACCGATACCTAATGAAACAATATGTGATGTCACCACCTGCTATTGGAACGTGGGTGCAGGGAACTACTATGTTTCACCAACCCTCTGGGACGTTATTATACTTACTTATAAATCAGTGCAGCATGTAGGATCATGTATTTGGTATACAACCTTATTCATACGGATACTTCCACATATCCTCTATATTTCCACAGATACTGTATAAACGCTTTAAGAATCCTATTGGATCACTATACCTTTACTTCTAGGACCTACAGGTATACCAAACCCATATAGATTTATATAGATCACCTGCTTCTTGATTATAACTATACACATGTGGTATTCTTTATCCCAGGTTTCATTCCTTTTTTTCGGCATATGATCAGATTTATCCTTATGATCCTCTCCTCTAAGGTAAACACGCCCCACTTTACTAGCCATTATGTACCCATGATCTATTTTACTTGGGCATCTTCTATACTTACTCCATGCTTTTTCCTCTATAGGCATATAGCCTGCATGACCGATATTCAAATAAATATATTTACTTATAAGCAGTCGGGTAGGTATCTGAACTTTTTTTACTTTTTTTACTTTACTTTCTATCTCCATTAGTCTATGATATTGATTATAAAGCATATGGTCTCCATTCTATACTTATGTTATTTTTATTTTGTTTATTACCTTTTATTGTTTTGTTATTTATGTTATTTATTTCACATTATTTTATATTCCATTGTTCTATATTGCCGTCAGATTGATGAAGGTCCCTGTTGGACCGAAACGTCTCCATCTTGTACCCACGTGTACCTTGACTGCAATAAAATTGGATATTCTAATATCACAAAGTTGAGTGCCAAGTCTTCTATTTCACAGCTGGTCCTTTTAAGGCAGGGCTGCTATGATGTTGAAATGTGTTTTGGGGGATAAAGTTCATTTTCTAGCCAAATATTGACTTTGCAAGTAATTGCTGTTAAGCTGATCACTCTTTATAACATTCTGGAGTATATGCAAATTGCCATTAGAAAAAGTGAAGCAGCAGACTTTGTAAAAATTAATATTTGTGTCATTCTCAAAACTTTTGTCCATGACTGTACAGACCAAAACCATCTCGGTTGGGTTCAGGTCTTGTGTCTGTGGAGGCCAGGTCATCTGGCGTAGCACCCCAACACTCTCCTTCTTGGTCAAATAGCCCTTACACAGCCTGGAGGTGTGTTTGGGGTCATTGTCCTGTTGAAAAATAAATGATGGTCCAACTAAACGCAAACCGGATGGAATAGCATGCTGCTGCAATATGCTGTGGTAGCCATGCTGGATCAGTATGCCTTCAATTTTGAATAAATCCACAAAGTGTCACCAGCAAAGCACCCCCACACAATCACACCACCTCCTCCATGCTTCACGGTGGGAACCAGGCATGTATAGTCCATCCGTTCACCTTTTCTGTGTGCAAAGCAGTAATCAAAGAAAAAGGTGGCTACGTTGAAGAACCTAGAATATGAGACATATTTTCAGTTAATTCACACTTTTTTGTAAAGTGTAATGTATAATTCCACATGTGTTAATTCATAGTTTTGATGCCTTCAGTGTGATTCTACAATTTTCATAGTCATGAAAATACAGAAAAATCTTTGAATGAGAAGGTGTGTCCAAACTTTTGGTCTGTACTGTATATACACACATACAGCGCCTGCAGGCCTTGCACTGATATGTATAGAGCAACGTATAATCTCCTGCCTACCTAACATTGGACCTATATACTCCGGAATTAGTCCTTAGAAGGACTGTTGCTTTAGCTGGATTTGAGTACTTTAGGATGGTAGACCCCACACTGACTAAGAAATCCCAAATCTGACCCTATCTCGGCAGCAGCTCTCCCTACACTATCTAAATCCAGAGCTAAATGGACCGGGCAGGGCGGCGTCCGGTCTCTTATACCCCTGATGATGCTGTGCGGCCAGCCAATCACTGCATGACCACAACAAAAATGGCTGCGGCACTTCATTGCCTGGCTGACTATCCCTACATCATGATTGGTCTCTAAAGACCGCCAAAAATGCTGGGTGGAGACCAGAGTTCCCGCCGAGTAATCCCGGAAATGCTCGGTGCTCGCCGAGTACACCGAGTACCGTGATACTCAGACGAGTAACGAGTAGTGGCGAGCACGTTCGCTCATCACTATTGGTGAACCTTCTGCCAAGTCTGAGGTCCAACCTCTGGAAGAGGTTTTCATCCAGGATATCTCTGTACTTGGCCGTATTCATGTTTCCTTCAATTTCAACCAGTCGTCCTGTCCCTGCAGCTGAAATACAATCCCATAGAATGATGCTGCCACCACCATGCTTCACTGTTGGGATTGTATTGGGCAAGTGATGAGCAGTGCCTGGTTTTCTCCACACATACCGCCTAGAATTATCACCAAAAAGCTCTATCTTCATCTCATCACACCAGAGAATCTTATTTCTGGGAGTCCTTCACGTGCTTTTTAGAAAACTCTCTGCAGGCTTTAATATATATGGCACTGAGGAGAGGCTTCCGTCAGGCCACTCTGATATAAAGGCCCGACTGGTGGAGGGCTGTAGTGATAGTTGACTTTGTAGAACTTTCTCCCATCTCCCTACTGCATCTGTGGAGCTCAGCCACAGTGATCTTGGGGTTCTTTTTTATCTCTCTCACCAAGGCTCTTCTCCCACGATTGCTCAGTTTGGCTGGAGAGCCAGGTATAGGAACACTTCTGGTGATCCCAAACTTCTTCTATTTAAGGATTATGGAGGCCACTGTGCTCTTAGGAACTTTGAGTACTGCAGAAATTCTTTTTTAACCTTGGTCAGATATGTGCCTTGCCACAATTCTGTCTCTGAGCTCCTTGGCCAGTTCCTTTGACCTCATGTTTCTCATTTGGTCTGACATGCACTGTGAGCTGTGAGGTTTAATTAAACACAGCTGGACTCCAATGAAGGAGTAGAACATCTCAAGGAGGATCACAAGGAAACGAACAGCATGTGACTTAAATATGAGTGTCTGAGCAAAGGGTCTGAATACTTATGACCATGTGATATTTCAGTTTTTCTTTTTTAATAAATTTTCAAAAATTTCTACATTTCCGGGTTTTTTTCAGTCAAGATGGGGTGCAGAGTATACATTAATGAGAAAAAAATGAACTTTTTTGAATTTACCAAATGGCTTCAATGAAACAAAGAGTGAAAAATTTAAAGGGGTCTGAATACTTTCCGTACCCACTGTATATCTGTTATGTAGTTTAACCGCAAGGAATCAAAGAACTGAATGATGAAAAGAAACCTGATATATATTACCAATTAATATCTATGATACACATTGTACTTGTCCTCACATAACTTTATCAGATATATGAGCATCTGTGTGCCACAACATTCAGTTCACTGAGGCTGACATATTTTAACTACGGTCTCCTCCAAGCAAAACAGAACAGAGCAATGTGATTTGTTTTTTTTATCTAATACGCTTCCAGGTATTTTAGCATTGTTTGTTGTTCTAGTTTTTTATATAGCTTCTTCCACTGTATCCTACTGCATCTCATATCTAATCTATCATCTATCTATCCTTTTATCTATCTATCTATCTATCTATCTATCTATCTATCTATCTATCTATCTATCTATCTATCTATCTATCTATCCCATATCTATCTATCTCATATCGATCCCATATCTATCTATCTATCTATCTATCTATCTATCTATCTATCTATCTAATATATTCCATTTTTGATGGCTGAAATGCTAATTGCTACCACTATTTGTGCCTTTTTTTCCAAGTGAGATGTTTTATTTCACTTTTGGAATAGAAATCTTCTTAGAAGATATCATATATCAGTGGTGGTGAACCTATAAAAGCAAAGGGGATTTGGGCGCACTACAATCCAATTTTATTAATAAGGGAGGTGCGAATCGGCAGAGATAAATCATTGACCCAAGAAAAAGAAAAAGAAAAGCACTGCCGTACTTGAACGCACACTACACCAACAATGATATATGTGAAAAAGGTAACAAACTTTATTTAGCAAAACACATCAAAATCACATAAAAACAGAATAAAATCAAGTGGACACATGTCCAAGAACCCTGTCGTGTACAAAAACGGGTATGATATACAGCATATGAAAATGACATTCAGCATATATTCCACCAGCATATATAGCACATAATCATGCCCAAAGATCGTAAATATAGCACATGCCTATAGTGTGAAATCAGCATTGTACTATCTGACATGATGCTCCAGCCGATATAAAGATGAACCCCCCATGTCCCTTGTGCATCTGGATAAATAATAACCTGGAAAAATGCCAGAGCACTAATGAAGAAAAATGATACATGCAAAGCATGCCACACACAAAAAGGGAGGAGAGAACACCAAGGAATGGATGTAAAATACGGCTGGCCACAAATCCAAGAGACCTTAGCTGGGGAGAGACCAATAATTACCCGAGAGATGCCCTCATAATAGAGGAAGCAGGACACTGGCAGGGATCAAGGCTGTGGCCCCGGAACTTAACCCCACGCGTTCCGCCGTAACCGGTACGGCTTCATCAGGGAGGGTAAGGAATTGCTGTCGGAGAGCTTGTTAAATACCTGAATCTTGAGCACAAGACCAGCTGCACCTGTGAGTCACCACCACGCAGCCCGGACCAGAAGCGGAAGTGCCCAGGAGGGAATAATGAAAGCAGACATCTCTGCAGTGTGCAGCTAGGCACGCCTGCGCTCAATTGAGCACAGGATACGTTGGCTGCACTGTGTGTGAGAAAACGAAACCAAACCAAAATCCCATGGGGGCGTTAATGCATCAGACTAGGTAGACAATGATGTGCACTGATCCCGGGAGTCCAGATCAAAGAGAGGAAGTGCGTGCATCATAGCATTCAGTCAGACCACAGTTAAACCCATCCACAGCACGGTTCACACCACACATGACAGGTGAAGACATGACAACATACAGTGCCTACAAGTAGTATTCAACCCCCTGCAGATTTAGCTGGTTGACACATGCGGAATTAACTTGGCATTGTGACATTTGTACTGTAGATCAGCCTGGAAGTGGGAAATGCACTGCAGCAAAAATTTTTGTTTTCATTTTTTTTTTTTTTTAAAAAACGTTAAAAGTTAATTCAGAGTGTCCTTTATTATTCAACCCCTCAAACCACAAGAATTCTGTTTGGTCCCCCTAAAGTATTAAGAAGTAGTTCAGGCACCAAGAATAATGAGCTTCACATGTGTGGATTAATGATCTCTTTTGCCAGCCTTTTCTGACTATTTAAGACCCTCCCCAAACTTGTGAACAGCACTCATACATGGTCAACATGGGAAAGACAAAGGAGCATTCCAAGGCTATCAGAGACAAGATCGTGGAGGGTCACAAGGCTGGCAAGGGGTACAAAACCCTTTCCAAGGAGTTGGCCCTACCTGTCTCCACTGTTGGGAGCATCATCCGTAAGTGGAAGGCTTATGGAACTACTGTTAGCCTTCCACGGCCTGGACAGCATTTGAAAGTTTCCTCCCGTGCCGAGGCCAGGCTTGTCCGAAGAGTCAAGGCTAACCCAAGGACAACAAGGAAGGAGCTCCGGGAAGATCTCATGGCAGTGGGGACAATTGGTTTCAGTCAATACCATACGTAACGTACTCCACCGCAATGATCTCCGTTCCAGACGAGCCCGTAAGGTACCTTTAATTTCAAAGCGTCATGTCAAGGCTCGTCTACAGTTTGCTCATGATCACTTGGAGGACTCTGAGACAGACTGGTTCAAGATTCTATGGTCTGATGAGACCAAGATCGAGATCTTTGGTGCCAACCACACACGTGACGTTTGGAGACTGGATGGCACTGCATACGACCCCAAGAATACCATCCCTACAGTCAAGCATGGTGGTGGCAGCATCATGCTGTGGGGCTGTTTCTCAGCCAAGGGGCCTGGCCATCTGGTCCGCATCCATGGGAGGATGGATAGCACGACCTACCTGGAGATTTTGGCCATGAACCTCCGCTCCTCCATCAAGGATCTTAAGATGGGTCGTAATTTCATCTTCCAACAAGACAACGACCCAAAGCACACAGCCAAGAAAACCAAGGCCTGGTTCAAGAGGGAAAAAGTCAAGGTGTTGGAGTGGCCTAGTCAGTCTCCTGACCTTAACCCAATTGAAAACTTGTGGAAGGAGCTCAAGATTAAAGTCCACATGAGACACCCAAAGAACCTAGATAACTTGGAGAAGATCTGCATGGAGGAGTGGGCCAAGATAACTCCACAGACCTGTGCCGGTCTGATCAGGTCTTATAAAAGACGATTATTAGCTGTAATTGCAAACAAGGGTTATTCCACGAAATATTAAACATAGGGGTTGTATAATAATTGACCCACACTTTTATGTTTAAAATTTATTAAAATTCAACTGAGCAACATAACTTTTTGTTTTGTAAGATTTATGCTTCTGTTAATAAATCCTACTCTCGTTTGCAGTTTGAAGGCTCTAACTTATTTGCATCTTATCAAACCAGCTAAATCTGCAGGGGTTGAATACTACTTGTAGGCACTGTACATGTACTATTCCTAAGACCATTGATTATAATAATGATCTGTAAATACATACCTCATAATCCAAGATAGGGAGATTGAATTATTAACAATTCGATAATGGAGAGAGAAAAGACCTTTAGAATTGGCAATGAACCAAAATGTAAGCGAACAATCCAGAAAAGAATAAGAAAGGTCCAGTGACCAATAAGAAACATGCACCCGGTCTCCCAGAAAAATCCCATAACGGGAAAGAAATCCATGTTACCAAATAATCATGGACCATGTCATAAGGTGGAGGTCAAAGGAAGGTACGGATCCAGCGCACAGGCAGAAATGTCAGCTAAGAAGGAAGGGAGTTGGTAGGCAACTACTGCAACTACAGTAGAACTACAAGTGATATAGTTTCTGATCATAACCATCTCATCCCCTTTTAGAAATTCCTTCCTTTTAATGGGATGTATGTTAGAGGTCGAGTTCCCGCTTCTGCACAAGGGGAATCTCGAGCCATCCCTGCTGCGGTCTCCCATCCGTCTCCGGCCGCAATGGACTCTGCTCAGCTTAGACGTCGGTCCCAGCGTCTCGCCCAGTCTAACAGTGTGCAGAGGGTTACTGCTGCCTCTCCAGGCTCTGCTATTGTGGCCATTACTGGTTAGCGGCGAGCAGACGTCTTTAGGACAAAGTCCTTGTTTTCCCCTTCTGAGCATGCCCAGGGTGAGATCTCTCATTGGAGATCAGGGGTCACATGCTCAGGTACTGCAGCAGCTCCTATTGGTCCGCCAGGAAGGTCCTGTGACTACTGGTGTTCTGGAACAGTTTCATTGGTCCTTGTTTCTGGCAGGTCCTGTAGCTGTTACTATAAAAGGGTAGCATGGCTGGGCCGCCATGCGCTAATATCAATCGTTATATGCTTTGCGCCAGTGTGGTCATGCGTGTGTGTGGTTAGGGCCCGGCTGAAATAAGCCCCTAGAATACCGACTTAATCGGTGAGGAGTTTGGTATGCTAGCTGGTCAGGGTCGGTGTCCTAGATGCCCTAGATTACCGGCATAACCGGTGAGGAGTTTGATTGCCGTATTCAGGGTCTGGCGTTCAGACGCCATAGATTGCGGGTTACTCCCGCGAGGACATTAGCGCATGATCACGTTCTATGTTCGCTTAGCAGTTAACTGTGTACCTGGGTGCCTGACAGGACACAGAATTTGTCTCAGCGGCTCTGTGACGTAACAGGGTTCGCTTTCAACGCTAGACAGTGCCCTAGCGTGTTTATTTTGCGACTCAGTTGTGTAAGTGAGTTCGCACACATCACCATATAGCGCTGCGGCACTCCTTCTAGCGGCTCTGTGGAATAACAGAGCTCGCACATACTGCCACAGCGCGTTGCGGCGTTTATTTTGGCGACTCTGCGGGATAACAGAGTTCGCTTCTTGCGCCATTTTATCGATTACGTGCGAGCAAAATGGGCGTCCGCCTTACCTGTACTGGTTGGTGGGCATACACATATTAACAGTGTTTTTAGCCTTTCTAAAAATGACCATAGAGTGATTTGTTAAAAGGACACCTATAATTTTATCTTCACGTAGTGTATGCCAATGCATTGAGACTATCCTTTTTAAAATCTTGGTATTACTAATGTACTGTGTAATAATGGGTTTATCCATTATTTTAGGATCTCCAACTGTTTGAATATTCCTTCACCCTTGGAGAATCATATCGTTGTTAAGGATATGATTATGAAGATATACAAATCATGGACACTTGCATATGAATCATGGACACTTATATTCAAAATGAACGCTTTGCTGATTATGTATTAAATGAAGTGCTTATGTGTTCTTTAATTTATGCCTGCCAATACGTTAACCTTCAGTAGACTCAGACATGATTAATCTACTGAGCTTATCAAGAATGAATGGAAAATGTTCCTGTACTAGGGAGTTATCAGTCCCCACACCTGTCAATTTCCACAGGAATCAGCAATCATTAGCAATAAGGCAATGAGATAATATGTTGAAAAACACCTTGCTTCCCCTTTAAAAACTCATTTCACTCAATACGCATTTCAACCAATAAAACCAAAATTCATTTGAGACACGACTCATTGTGTCCTGTGATTTCTCCAGACTTAAACCTCTCACATATTTTATTTGGCAGCAGACAATTAAGATGGCAACACACGCATCTTGTGTGCCCTAACTCTGTGGTGGGATCAACATTCAGGGGAATTGAGGGGGTACAGTAGGGTCATTATACTAATACAATTGATCCCAATTTCATTATCAAGAAATAAGAATGTGACATGTCATCATATTAACACATTCAAATTTGTATACACAAGCTCAAGCAAACAGGAATAACAAAGAGAACAATAGAGCCAAATAGTGTTCAATCATTGTATAAAAATTCAAATTTTATTAATGCCAAATTTATAATAGCAAAATATCAAGAAAAATGGTACCAATGATACATACAGCAAATAGTATACCCCCACCCCCTCAATAATTCCCAAACTCCACTTCATGAAAAAAAGGAGGAGTAACATGACAAGCTAATAATATGGCAGGAAAGGCCATATCACTCATAATCGTCATGGAGTCATATTACACAATCCCACCAAAGGAAAGCTAAATCATGCAAGAACTTACCGCAAAGGAACTAGGAGGAGTGTCCGAAGGGGTACGATTCCCCGACGCGCGTTTCGCGGCAGCAGAACGTCGCTTTCTCAAGGGTGTCAAAGCAGCGTTCTGCTGCCGCGGTAAGCTCTGGCATGATTTAGCTTTCATTTGGTGGGATTGTGTAATATGACTCCATGACGATTACGAGTGATATGTAATTATATGCCTTTCCTGCCATATTATTAGCTTGTCATGTTACTCCTCCTTTTTTTCATGAAGTGGAGTACTATTATAATAGTTAGGAATGACATGTCACTACATGACTTGCTGTTCTTATGTTGCTAGACAACTATTGCCATACTATTAGTTTGTCTAGCTACTCTTTTTTCATGAAGTGGAGTACCATTATGACAGTTAGGAATGAAATGTCACTACATGACTAGCTGTTCTTATGTTGCCAGACAACCACTGTTGTATTTTCTCTCATTGAGACCACTCACTAAGAGGATCTTTTTAATTCTGGGAATTGTGCAATACTATTATTATTCTTTGATTGTTCTTCACCATTATGAAAATTGGAAATGATTAATATTATATGATCTGATATTTGTACTGTCACATATTCCAGTATTAAACTTTCCCTCTCCTGATCTGAGATATACATTTGGGAATTATTGAGGGGGTGGGGGTATACTATTTGCTCTATGTATCATTGGTACCATTTTTCTTGATATTTTGATATTTTAAATTTGGCATTAATAAAATTTGACTTTTTATACAATGATTGAACACTGTTTGGCTCTATTGTTCTCTTTGTTATTCAGGGTCATTATACTGTACGTGTGGAGCAGTTCACTATGGGGGTATCTTACTGTGTTTGGGAGCACTTTTGTTTGCACCATAATTTATTGTCTGTTTTATTCAAGGTTTTTTATCCTTTGTTATTACATATTTATTACATATTTAAATTAGTCACTGGGCCATATACTTTTTACTGCTCTTAGATAACATATTACATTGTTCCAATACAATTCCAAAAATTAATCATTTTCTTTGATGAGGAAAAATGTCCTCAATTGTAGACATTTTTTTCAATTAAATATTGAGGTTGGTCCACGACTTTGTCCAAACTTTTAACTTTGGCTCTCTGTGTATTTAAGTTTGACATCCCTGGCTTAAAGGGCTACAATTGCATAGAGATTGTGAAACCAAACAACTTTTCCATTTTACTTTTGATTAAAAATCCTCTCCATTCTCGCTAGCCACTGATTACAGAAGTCTGTTATGGAATGCAGTGCTTTCAAGCTCTTTGCTATTGACTCTATAGCGCGCTAATGAATGAGTTGTTTTTCTAATCTAAAACCTCAGTATCAAGGTAAATTGCTGCGTTGGCACTTTGCAATAAATAAGTGGGTTTTGGATTGCAGTTTGGGCACACGGTCTCTAAAAGGTTCGCCATCACTGTCATATAGCATCTCCTAAATCTCAGTAGACACAACGAAGATAATCTTTTCAACCAAAATTGATTTTCATCTTACCGTCTAATTCTTCCACTGAGATGTTAGCAAGCTGCTCACTGTCACTTCCTGTAGAAAGTGATCGGTTTAAGTAGTTATTCCCTTTGTACAACAAGCCAGCAGTCACATGATGGAATGGCATCTTCTTCCTGCATCCAGAAAAAGAGAGAATATTTAAACAGAATTCTATTGTTACATAATAGTGCCAAGATAAAACACTACTTTTACAATTTTGCATTTTCATTTGAAGGGCTGGTTGAAAAAAAAGGTAAAAACAAAAATTAATTACAATAAATAGTCTAAGGCTAAGTTCACACGTTGCGGAATTGCCGCGGAAATTTCCGCGGCAATCCCGCACTTCTCCCGCAGGAAATACGCACGTTTTTTGTGTGCTGATTCCCGCCAGAATAATAGCGTTTTGCAAGCGTAATTAGCTTGCAGAATGCTAGCGTTTTCCTAGCGATCTGTAGCATCGCTTGGAAAACTGATTGACAGGTTGGTCACACGAGTCAAACATAGTGTTTGACAAGTGTGACCAACTTTTTACTATTGATGCCGCCTATGTCGCATCAATAGTAAAAAGATCTAATGTAAAAATAATAAATAATGATATTCTCACCTTCCGGCGGCCCCCGCAGCCTTCCCGCCTTCAGCGACGCTCCCGGCAACTCCGGTCCCAAGGATGCTTTGCGGCAAATCACACCGATGACGTAGCATCTCGCGAGACCGCTATGCCATCTGGGTGATTCTTGCAAAGGACTCTTGGGACCGGAAGTTGCCGGGAGCGTCGCTGAAGGCGGGAAGGCTGCGGGGGCCGCGGGAAGGCTGCGGGGGCCGCCGGAAGGTGAGAATATCATTATTTTTTATTTTAATTATTGTTTTACCAGGGATATGGTACCCAGGGCCTGGAGGAGAGTCTCCTCTCCTCCAGACCCTGGGTACCACCGCACATGAACCGCTTACATTCCGCAAATTAATGAACATGTTGCTATTTTTTCCGCAAAGCGTTTTTTTCGCGGAAAAAAACGCAACATGTGGCCAAAACATGCGGAATCAATTAACATGTATAGGATGCTTAATGCTTGCGTTTTTATCGCGTTTTTACCGCGGAAAACCGCGGAAAAACCGCGAAAAAAACGCAATTATTCCTGATCGTGTGCACTTAGCCTCAGTGTATTTTAAATTAAGATTATTTACTTATTTAATTTCCCTGCCATGTAAGTCTTCCTAAGCCTGCTTAGTGGTCTCCAAAGATGATAGGACTCTGCATATACACACACACCTATCAGTCTGGAGAGCAGATAGGGAGAAGCTACCAGGGGACCTACATCAGACTAGTCAACCCAGATGCATAGTCTCAGTTGGATGCCAATGCATGTTTCATCTGAAACACCAGTGTTTTGAAGTAAACTATACACAACTTCAATAGCACAGCAGTGTCTGATTCATGCTGCTTGTAGTTTAAGCATAAATCAAGACTGTCACGTCAATGCCGCACCTGCACACTGAATGAAATTAAATTACATAATATGGAACTGCAATATAACTCCATTTTATACGCAAAAGGTACCCCCTACAGGAAATCAGAAGAATTTTGAAGGTTACTAAGGGGTTCTGTACCCATGTAAGGGGAAAATTTGGCCAACATTTATTCCTAAACACCTAACATAGGGGTCCCAGGGTGTATGCATGCAGTTGTTTTTCTGTTACGAACACATTCAGGTTTAGTTCTTTGTGTAGCACTGGACCCCTTTAACTTCACGATGAAGAAAAGAGACAGGTTTGCAAAAAAAAAGTTTGGTTTACTGAGGTTGAAACATATATACAATGCGTAGCAGGAACATTGCTTGACTTTTTCTTCTGCATAATACAGAGGCACATTCAAAGTGGTTTTGGACGGCGACACATTACTTGTGAGAAACGTAATATATGAATAAAAGGTTACGCTGGTGGCCTCCATCTTCCTGCACAGGGACACACAGGTCAATGTTTTACTCTGTACGCACTGCACCCTAACTGCTCTCTTGGGAACAGTGTAAGGGATCACTCACTAGCTACAACATTATTGACGTGCCCCAGTCTGGCTGATACCATATTCCTTCACTGCGTACCTCAAGGTCTGGCTAACACAGAGACTTGCTTAAAATCTTCCTACAAAGGTGCTCCAACTTGCCTGCTATAAGGAAGACTGCCTCTACATTAGATTTGTGGCTGAATAACTTGCTCCATTGCCCGTCTTTTACTTCACACACAGCCAATAATGACAAAACTCTCAGAGGGTATCCTTTCTTTCTCCAGCTCTTTCTCAACTAAATAAATGTTAGTTTTGGAACACCCCTTTAAGACATAGTTAAATCATATCGTAAACATTATTCAAGGCAGGAATTATATGTTGTCATGCACAGTCATGGCAAAAAGTGTTGGTGCCCTTCAAATTGCTCCAGAAAATGAAGTACTTATAGAAAATTATTGCAATTACACGTTTTGTTATACACGTTTATTTTCTTTCTATGTATTGGAACAATGCAAAAAAACAAAGGAAAAAAGGCAAATTGGACATAATTTCACACAAAACACCCAAAATGGGCAGGACTAGTGATGAGCGAACGTGCTAGGTAATGCTCGTTACTCGCCTGAGCATTACTGTACTCGCGGTACTTGGCGAGCAGCGGGCATTTCCGTGTTTGCTCAGTAGGAGTACTGGTGCACGCCTTGCATTTTTGGCACTCTATAGAGAACCTATAAACGTGCAGGGATTGTCTGCCATGCACTGTAATGCCACAGCCATCTTTGTTGTGGTATTACAGTGATTGGCTGGCTCTGTCTGCTCCGGAATTAGCGAGTGTAGGGAGAGCTGCTGCCGTGATAGGGTCACATTTGGGGGTTTAGAAGGTAGTGTAGGTCTAACTTCAAAGAAGACACAAATCCAGGTTAATCAACAGTCCTTCTAAGGAATAATTACGGCGTATATAGATTGTAGTGCTAG
>JARQOD010012271.1:0-20310 GCA_033576555.1 Oophaga sylvatica | reverse complement strand
GAGGCGAGAGTGACCGAACCAGGCAAGGGGCAAGAGCGAGGCAAGAGCGACCGTGTGCCAGGCAAGGTGCCAGAGCGAGCGAGAGTGGCAATGCCAGGTGAAGGTTTGGAGACAGGCGAGTGTGGCAGAGCCAGGCGTGCCAGGCGAATCATAGAATCATAGAATCATAGAATAGTAGAGTTGGAAGGGACCTCCTGGGCCTTCTGGTCCAACCCCCTGCTCAAAGCAGGATTCTCTAAATCATCCCAGACAGATGTCTATCCAGCCTCTGTTTGAAGGCAAGAGCGAGGCGAAACGGGCTTTGCGAGGCGTGGTGCCAAAGCGAGGCGAGAGTCGCAATGCCAGGTGAAGGTCCTGAGACAGGCTAGTGTAGCCGAGCCAGGCAAGGTGCCAGGGCATGGTGAGAGTGGCCGTGTGCCAGGCGAGGGGTCAGAGAGAGGTGAGAGTTGTCATGTGCAAGGCAAGGGGCCAGAGGGTGGCAAGAATGGCCATGTGCCAGGCCAAGGCCAGAGAGAGGTGAGAGTGGCCGTGCAAGGCAAGGGCCAGAGCGAGGCGAGAGTGGCCGAGCCAGGCGAGGGTCAAAGCGAGGCGAGAACGGCCAAGCCCGGCAAGGGCAAGGGTGAAGCAAGAGCGACCGTGTGCCAGGCGAGGTGCCAGAGCGAGCGAGAGTGGCAATGCCAGGTGAAGGTTCTGAGACAGGCGAGTGTGGCCGAGCCAGGCGAGTGTTCAGAGCAAGGCGAGAGTGGCTGTGCCAGGCGGGGGGTCAGAGAGAGGTGAGAGTGGACTTGCCAGGCGAGGAGCCAGAGCGAGGCGAGAGTGGCTGTGTGCCAGGCAAGAAGCCAGAGTGAGGCGAGAGTGCCGTGTGCCAGGCGAGGAAGTAGAGTGAGGCAAGATGGACGTGCCAGGCGAGGGGCCAGAGAGAGGTGGGAGTGGACTTGCCAGGCGAAAGGCCAAGAGAAGCGAGAGCGGCCGTGTGCCAGGCGAGGGCTAGAGAGCGAGAGCGGCTGTGGCCAGACGAGGGGGCAGAGCGAGGCGATAGTGGCCTTGTGCCTGGCGAGGAGGCAGAGTGAGACAAGAGTGGCCTTGTGCCAGCAAGGAGACAGAGTGAGGCCAGAGTGTCCATGTGCCAGGCGAGGGGACAGAGCTATGCGAGAGTGGATGTGTGCCAGGTGAGGGACAATGCGAAGCGAGAGTGGCCGTGTGCCAGGCAAGGGGTCAGAGCGAGGAGAGAGTGTCCGTGCCAGGTAAGGGGCCAGAGCGAGGCGACATTGTCTGTACCAGGCGAGGGGTCAGAGAGAGGCGAGAGTGTCCGTGTGCCGGGCGAGGGACAGAGCAAGGCGACAGTGGCCAGGGGTCAGAGCGATGCGAGAATGCCCGTGTACCGGGCGAGGGGTCAGAGCGAGGCGAGATGGCCGTGTGCCTGCGATGGGTCAGAGTGAGGTGAGAGTGGCCGTGTGCCAGGCCAGGGGCCTGAGCAAGGCGAGAGTGCCATGCCAGGCGAGGGTCAGAGCAAGGCGAGAGTGGCCGGGGTGCCAGGCCAGGGCCAAAGCAAGGCGAGAGTGGCCGTGTGCAAGGCCAGGGGCCAGAGCGAGGCGAGAGTGGCCATGCCAGGCAATAGGCCAGAGCTAGGCGAGAATGGCCATGCCAGGCGAGGGGCCAGAGCGAGTCAAGAGCGGCCGTGTGCCAGGCGAGGGCTAGAGAGGCGAGAGCGGCTGGGGCCAGAGGGGTCAAAGCGAGGCGAAGCGGCCAAGCCCGGCAAGGGCAAGAGTGAAGCAAGAGCGACTGTGTGCCAGGCGAGGTGCCAGAGCGAGCGAGAGTGGCAATGCCAGGTGAAGGTCCTGAGACAGGCGAGTGTGGCCGAGCCAGGCGAGGTGCCAGGCGTGTAAGAGTGGCCGTGCCAGGCGTGGGGCCACAGCGAGGCAAGAGTAGCCGTACCAGACGAGGGACAGAGCGAGGCGAGAGTGGCCATGCCAGGCGCGTGGGGCAAACGTGAGCGAGATTGGCCGTGCCAGGCGAGGGTTCAGAGCGAGGCGAGAGTGGCTGTGCAGGCGAGGGGTCAGAGAGAGGTGAGAGTGGACTTGCCAGGCGAGGAGCCAGAGCGAGGCGAGAGTGGCCGTGTGCCAGGCAAGAAGCCAGAGTGAGGCGAGAATGGCCGTGTGCCAGCGAGAAAGTAAAGCGAGGCGAGAGTGGACGTGCCAGGCGAGGGGCCAGAGAGAGGTGGGAGTGGACTTGCCAGGCGAAAGGCCAGAGAGAAGCGAGAGCGGCCGTGTGCCAGCGAGGGGCTAGAGAGGCGAGAGCGGCTGTGGGCCAGACGAAGGGGCAGAGCGAGGCGACAGTGGCCTTGTGCCTGGCGAGGAGGCAGAGCGAGGCAAGAGTGGCTGTGTGACAGGGGAGACACCAGAGTCAGGCAGGAGTGGCCTTGTGCCAGGCAAGGAGACAGAGTGAGGCCAGAGTGTCCATGTGCCAGGCGAGGAGCCAGAGCGAGGCGAGAGTGGCCGTGTGCCAGGCAAGAAGCCATAGTGAGGCGAGAATGGCCGTGTGCCAGGCGAGAAAGTAGAGCGAGGCGAAAGTGGACGTGCCAGGTGAGGGGCCAGAGAGAGGTGGGAGTGGACTTGCCAGGCAAAAGGCCAGAGAGAAGCGAGAGCGGCCGTGTGCCAGGCGAGGGGCTAGAGAGGCGAGAGCGGCTGTGGGCCAGATGAAGGGGCAGAGCGAGGCGACAGTTGGCCTTGTGCCTGGCGAGGAGGCAGAGTGTAATGTATGTGGTACAGTTCATATAGCGTCTTGTGCTTGGGTGCGATGAAAATACTTGAGACACAGGTTTTATAAAGAAAGTCTTGTATTGCTTCATACAAATTGGCAAAAATAAACACACAGGTTGCAAACACAGAAGCAGGAGACACAGCAGGCCAGAGTAAAACTAAGCTCAGCAATAACTCTCCACCAACAGATTCAGATCTCCTCTGTTACCGCAAGTCCATGCAAACGTGAGGCTCTCAAGAGCAGAGTTCAGAGTCCACAAGTGCTTCAGAGTTCCTCAGTAGGAATGGCTGAGTACAAGGTCCAAGGCTTCAGGAGTCAGAACACAGGTTCACTGCAGGCTAGATTCTGAAGCACTGATTGCTCAGCTGTGGCTGTTTAAGAAGCAAACGGAGAGAATCAGGGCGGGAACATGCAAGCTGGAAAACTCCATTTTGACTGAGGGCAAGATAGCTGCAGCAAAACAGAAAGCAAAATGGCCGACGAACAAACTGAGTTTCAGAAACAGATACACAGAACCTTACATTACTCCCCCCTTAGGGACAACCTCCGGATGACCTCAGACCAGGCTTGTGTGGGTACCTCTGATGAAACTGACGGAGCAAGCGAGGAGCATTAACATTATTGACTGGCTCCCATGAGTTGTCCTCCACGGGGTAGCCCTGCCATTTAATCAGATATTGTAACTGATTTCTATACAACCTGGAATCTAAAATCCTTTCCACCACAAATTCTTCCTGACCATCGACTAGCACTGGGTCAGGGCAAGGAGAGGAACGTCCAGGAAACGTATTGGGTGTCGCAGCCTTTAGTAGGGATACATGAAAGACAGGGTGGATTCTCATAGTTCTGGCAATTGAAGACACAAGCAACGGCACTTATAATCTTACTGATTTTATAGGGTCCAATGTACTTATGTCCCAACTTAGACGATGGAATCCTTAACTTAAGATTTCTGGTTGACAGCCAGACCAGGTCTCCTACCTTAAAAGCTGGTGCAGGTTTACGAAATTTATCTGCTGCCTTCTTGTACCTTTCCTGAGCCGATTCCAGATTCTCCTTTAGAAGATCCATATTCTTCTGCAAAGTCGTGACTCTTTCAGCCACTGCTGGCAAAGGCGTCTCTATGGGAAATCGTGGTAGAATGTTAGGATGATAACCTAGATTAGAGTAAAAAGGAGACTGTTTAGTGGAGGCACTCTGAGAGTTGTTGTAAGAGAACTCAGCCAATGGAAGTAGATCCACCCAATCATCCTGTAGGTGGCAGATAAAGCAGCGGAGATACTGCTCCAGGGTTTGATTGGTTCGTTCGGTTTGTCCATTAGTCTGGGGATGAAAAGCAGAAGAAAGGTTTACTTTAATGTCCAATGCTGCACAGAAATTTTGCCAAAACCTAGAAGTGAATTGCACCCCTCGATCCGAAATAACCTCATCCGGTACTCCATGTAAACGAAACACATCTTTAATCATCAAATCTGATGTCTGTTTTGCAGTGGGTAAGCCGACACAAGGGATAAAATGAGCTGCCTTTGTTAAACGGTCAACCACCACTAGAATAGTGTTCTTCCCTTGAGAGGTTGGTAATTCCACAATGAAGTCCATAGAAATGGATCCCCACGGGCGGGACGGGGTGGGAAGAGGCTGTAACAGACCAGTTGGTGAAGAGCGAGGTGTTTTGCATCTTGCACAAACCTCACACGAAGTGACATAGTCCAAAACATCCTTCCTACAAGTGGGCCACCAAAAGAAACGAGAAAGAAATTCCTGTGTCTTTAGAATTCCTCTATGCCCGGCTATTTTGGAATCGTGAATGAGTTGCAATACTCTCAATCTGACTGTTTCAGGTATATACAGACGTTGTCCCAGAATCCACACACCATTCTTAAAGACAAGACTTACGTCCCTTGGGGTTGAGCCAAAAAAGAATCCGCATGGTATGCTTCCTTGATGTCTTTAATTAGGTCTTGATGATGAATCACTCCTAGGAATCTAGAGTCAGGAAAATAGTCTTAGGAGGAGTAATTGGACGTGTCTCTGCTGAGTAAATCCTAGAGAGTGCATCAGCCTTTCCATTGCGCGATCCTGGTCTATAAGAAATAATAAAATTAAATTGGTTTAAGAAAAGATTCCAGCGAGCCTGGCGAGGAGTCAGGCACTTAGCCGACCTGATAAACTCAAGATTACGATGGTCTGTCAGAACGACTATTTGCTGTGCAGCTCCTTGAAGAAGGTGTCTCCATTCTTTGAAGGCGGCAATAATGGCCAACAACTCTCTATTGCCCACATCGTAGTTCTTCTCAGCCGAAGACAACTGCTGGGAAAAGAAGGCACAAGGATGCAAGACATTCTTCTCACCTGTTCTCTGAGAGAGTATAGCTCCCACGGCACAGTCTGAAGCATCCACCTCTATTATGAAGGCAAGCTCTGGGTTGGGATGTACTAGGATAGGTGCAGTGGTAAATTTATCTTTTAGACGGGAAAAATGCTTCCTGGGCTTGGGGAGTCCAGGAGAACTTAGACTCTTTCCGGGTAAGTTGGGTGATAGGTGACACTACCTCAGAGATATTTCTAATGAAACGTCTATAGAAGTTTGCAAACCCGATGAAGCGCTGTACCTCCTTCACATTTCTAGGACTTGGCCAATCATTGATGGCTTGGGTTTTACTTCCATCCATACTAATTCCTTGTGTAGACAGTACATACCCCAGAAATTGAATTTCAGTCTTATGGAATTCACACTTTTCAAGCTTGATGTAAAGATGATTTTGTCTTAGACGTTCCAAGACCATTCTCACATGTCCATGATGTTCCTCTGTGAGTTAGAAAAAATTAAAATATCATCCAAATAAATTACCACGAATGTATCTAGGAGATCCCTGAAGATGTCATTCACCAAGTGTTGGAAAGTGGCTGGGGCGTACTCAGACCAAAAGGCATAACCAGATATTCAAAGTGTCCATAGCGTGACCTGAATGCAGTCTTCCATTCATCCCCAGGTCTAATACGGACTAAGTTATAGGCCCCACGAAGATCTAGTTTAGAAAAAATTTTGGCATGTCGCACTCTCTCCAATAACTCAGGGATTAAAGGCAATGGATAACGGTTTCTAATAGTAACCTTATTGAGTTCCCTATAGTCTACGCATGGTCTCAGGGATCCATCTTTCTTCTTTACAAAGAATATGGGTGCCCCTGCAGGAGATGAAGAGGGGCGTATGAAGCCCTTGGCTAGATTTTCGTCTATGTACTCTTTTAAAGCCTTCAGCTCGGGCCCCGCCAGGGGTAGATCTTACCAAAAGGTATCTCTGCTCCAGGCAATAATTCAATTGGACAATCATATGGACGGTGAGGAGGAAGCTGGTCAGCGTTCTTCTGTCACATAAATCCACATAGTCCTGGTATACAGCTGGTAGTTCAGGGACTGACATGGTTCCTTTAGGAACAGAGCAAGCTGAAATTTTTGGACTCATCTGTTTCTCTGGAAAGTGTAATTCCTTGGTCTCCCAGTTAATGGTAGGATTCTGAGCCTGCAGCCATGGTAGCCCTAGAATAATGGGAAAGTGAGGAGAAGAGATAAGCATAAAGGACAGTTTTCTTGATGATCTTTACCCATAAGAACCTTTAAAGGCTCTGTTTCCTGATCCACTGGTCCAGAGGTCAGCAGGGAGCCATCCACAGTTTCCATCTGTACTGGAGTAGCCTTCTTCACTGAACGTATTCCCTGTTTTAGAGCAAAGGAGACATCCATAAAATTTCCACTTGCACCTGAGTCGATCATAGCAGAGCTAGACACCCAAGCTGAGTCAACCCAGAGTTTGATGGAAAGAAAACAGTGAGAATTGTTTTTCTTACAACTCAGCTGGGACACCGCTGAGGAAACTTGAAAGATGGCAGCATTTACACAGTCAACGTCCTCAGAGGTAACGGAGTTTAAGTCCGAGAAATCAAGATCTGTTGCTGCAGCTCTCTCTGGAGCCTGAGGCTCGGACCTGACAGATCCCCTCTCGCAACACTCACAATGAATGAGTGCTGCAGTAGTCTTGCGAGAACGGCTGGGACAGTTAATAATAAAGTGCCCTGACTTACCACAATAAAAACATAGATTCTCCTTAAAACGATGTTCCTTGCGTGCATCACTAACCCGTCGTAGTAAAGAGTCTACCTGCATGGGTTCAGGTTCAGGTTCCCGTGTAATCCTATTCAAAGGTTCCTTAGCTGGAGAGGAAGGTAGGAAAAGGTTAGTACGATTGTTTTCGAACCATCTCTCTTGCCTGCGTTCAGTTAAACGAGTATCAATACGGATGCAGTAGTTAATAAAGTCACCTAACGCAGTGGGAGGGTCGGCACGAGCAAGTTCATCCTTAATCAGTGGGGATAACCCCTTTCGAAAAATAGATTTTTTGGCGGAATTGTCCCAGGTGGTATCAAGGGCCCATCTCCTGAAATCCAAGGCATATTCAGCTACCGAGTGCTTACCTTGGCGCAAAGCTAACATGGCTGCTTCAGCTGTTGCACCTCGATTGGGGTCATCAAACACCTGCCCCATGGCTGAAATAAAATCATCAAGGTGATTCAAACAATCATCCTCAGTCTCAATCAGAGGGTTTGCCCACATCAAAGCCTTGTTGGTAAGCAACATAATTACAGTAAGCACCTTAGATCGTTCAGTAGGAAATTGTGAAGCATGTGCAGAAAAAAAAAAGATTGCATTGATTAACAAATCCCCTGAATTTTTCACGTTCACCACCAAAACGAAAAGGGGGCAACTTGGGAATCCCAGAACTCGGGGCCACGGCAGGAGCCTGGACTCGCCCCTCCAGAACCTCAATCCTGGCTCGCAAATCCTGGGTAGTCTGTCCAACCACTTGCAAATTGTGATTATTTAGGTCCTGAATATTTGTAAAACGGGTCTTTATATTCTGCAAATCTGCAAGGATATTATCAGTCACTCCGCAAAGTTCCTTTATGCGGGCCTCCATTTTCCAGATCTTTTAAGACAGGATACTGGAAGAAGAGGAGAGAAAAAAAAACAATAGTGTTCACCTGTGGCAACACTGAAGAAAGAAAAAAAAAACTTTAAGGGAACTGCTCACCTGGAATGGTTGTGAGAAGTCACAACCACTATCATCACAGAAAGCTTTCAACCAGACATCTGATATCCAGAGTTTCAGCAGACAAAAAGAGAAGAGAAAAAAAAAAAAAAAAACAATAGTGTTTACCTGTGATAACACTGCAGAAAAAAAAACTTAAGGGAATTGCTCACCTGGAATGGTTGTGAGAAGTCACAACCACTGTCATCACAGAAAGTACAACCGGACATCCGATATCCACAGTACAGCAGACAAGCCTTTCCAGACCCAGCAGACAATAACGTTTGGCTTCAGAATCTTGTAATGTATGTGGTACAGTTCATATAGCGTCTTGTGCTTGGGTGCGATGAAAATACTTGAGACACAGGTTGATAAAGAAAGTCTTGTATTGCTTCATACAAATTGGCAAAAATAAACACACAGGTTGCAAACACAGAAGCAGGAGACACAGCAGGCCAGAGTAATCTAAGCTCAGCAATAACTCTCCACAACAGATTCAGATCTTCTCTGTTACCGCAAGTCCATGCAAACGTGAGGCTCTCAAGAGCAGAGTTCAGAGTCCACAAGTGCTTCAGAGTTCCTCAGTAGGAATGGCTGGAGTACAAGGTCCAAGGCTTCAGGAGTCAGAACACAGGTTCACTGCAGGCTAGATTCTGAAGCACTGATTGCTCAGCTGTGGCTGTTTAAGAAGCAAACGGAGAGAATCAGGGCGGGAACATGCAAGCTGGAAAACTCCATTTTGACTGAGGGCAAGATAGCTGCAGCAAAACAGAAAGCAAAATGGCCGACGAACAAACTGAGTTTCAGAAACAGATACACAGAACCTTACACAGAGCGAGGCAAGAGTGGCTGTGTGCCAGGGGAGACACCAGAGTCAGGCAGGAGTGGCCTTGTGCCAGGCAAGGAGACAGAGTGAGGCCAGAGTGTCCATGTGCCAGGCGAGGGGACAGAGCTATGCGAGAGTGGATGTGTGCCAGGTGAGGGGACAATGCGAAGCGAGAGTGGCCGTGTGCCAGGCAAGGGATCAGAGCGAGGAGAGAGTGTCCGTGTGCCAGGCCAGGGGCCTGAGCAAGGCGAGAGTGGCCATGCCAGGCGAGGGGTCAGAGCAAGGCGAGAGTGGCCGTGTGCCAGGCCAGGGGCCAAAGCAAGGCGAGAGTGGGCCGGGTGCAAGGCCAGGGGCCAGAGCGAGGCGAGATGTGGCCATGCAGGCAAAGGCCAGAGCGAGCGAGAGTGGCCGTGTGCCTGGCGATGGGTCAGAGTGAGGCGAGAGTGCCGTATGCCAGGCGAGGGGCCAGAGCTAGGCGAGAGTGGCCGTGTGCCAGGCAGGGGCCAGAGCTAGTCGAGAGTGGCCGTGTGCCAGGCCAGGGGCCGAGCAAGGCGAGAGTGGCCATGCCAGGCGAGGGCAGAGCAGGCGAGAGTGGCTGTGCCAGGCCAGGGGCCAAAGCAAGGCGAGAGTGGCCGTGTGCAGCCAGGGGCAGAGCGAGGCGAGAGTGGCCATGCCAGGCAATGGCCAGAGAGAGGCGAGAGTGGCCGTGTGCCTGGCGAGGGCAGAGCAGGCGAGAGATGGCCATTGCCAGGCGAGGGCCAGAGCGAGTCAGAGTGGCCGTGTGCCAGGCGAGGGGCAGAGAGGCGAGAGGGCTGTGCCAGACGAGGGGTCAAAGCGAGGCGAGAGCGGCCAAGCCGGCAAGGGGCAAGAGTGAAGCAAGAGCGACGTGTGCCAGGCGAGGTGCCAGAGCGAGCGAGAGTGGCATGCCAGGTGAAGGTCCTGAGACAGGCGAGTGTGGCCGAGCCAGGCGAGGTGCCAGGGCGTGGTAGAGTGGCCGTGCCAGGCGTGGGGCCACAGCGAGGCAAGAGTAGCCGTACCAGACGAGGGGACAGAGCGAGGCGAGGAGGGCGGAGAGGTGGCCATTGCCAGGCGAGTGGGCAGAACGTGAGGCGAGAGTGGCCGTGCCAGGCGAGGGTCAGAGCGAGGCGAGAGTGGCTGTGCCAGGCGAGGGGCAGAGAGAGGTGAGAGTGGACCTTGCCAAGGCGAGGAGCCAGAGCGAGGCAGAGAGTGGCCGTGTGCCAGGCAAGAGCCAGAGGAGGCGAGAATGGCGTGTGCCAGGCGAGAAAGGTAGAGCGAGGCGAGAGTGGACGTGCCAGGGAGGGGCCAGAGGAGGTGGAGTGGATTGCCAGGCGAAAGGCCAGAGAGAGCGAGAGTGGCCGTGTGCCAGGCAAGGGGCTAAGAGAGGCGGAGAGCGGCGTGGGCCAGACGAAGGGCAGAGCGAGGCGACAGTGGCTGTGCTGGCCAGAGGAGGGCAGAGCGAGGCAAGAGTGCAGTGTGCCAGGGCGGGGCGCCAGAGCAGGCGGAGTGGCCTTGTGCCAGGCAAGGAGACAGAGGAGGCAGAGTGTGCATGTGCCAGGCGAGGAGCCAGAGCGAGGCGAGAGTGGCCGTGTGCCAGGCAAGAGAGCCAAGTGAGGCGAGGAATGGCCGTGTGCCAGGCGAGGAAAGTAGAGCGAGGCGAGAAGTGGACGTGCCAGGGAGGGGCCAGAGAGAGGGGGAGTGGACTTGCCAGGCGAAAGGCCAGAGAGAAGCGAGAGCGGCCGTGTGCCAGGCGAGGGGCTAGAGAGGCGAGAGCGCTGTGGGCCAGATGAAGGGGCAGAGCGAGGCGACAGTGGCCTGTGCCTGGCGAGGGCCAGAGCGAGGCGAAGAGTGGCTGTGTGCCAGGGAGACCAGAGTCAGGCAGGAGTGGCCTTGTGCCAGACAAGGAGCAGAGTGAGGCCAGAGTGCCATGTGCCAGGCGAGGGGACAGAGCAAGCGAAGTGGCCTGTGCCAGGCGAGGGGCAGAGCGAGGCAAGAGTGGCCGTGTGCCAGGCGAGAGTCAGAGCGAGGCGAGAGTGTCGGTGTGCCAGACCAGGGCCGGAGAGTGCTTAGAGTGTCCGTTGCCAGGCGAGGGGCCAGAGCGAGTCAGGAGTGGCTGTGTCAAAGGTGAGGGGCCAGAGAGAGACGAGAGACTGTTGCCAGGCCAGGGGCTGGAGAGAGGCAAAAGTGACTGTGTGCCAGGTGAGGTAAGAGAGAAAGCGAGAGTGACCGTGTGCCTGGCTAGGGGCCAGAGTGAGGGAGAGAGTGGCCTTGTGCCAGCGAGTAGCCAAAGTGAGCGAGAGTGGCAGTGTGTAGGTGAGGGGTAGAGCGAGGCGAGAGTGGCCGTGTGCCAGCAGGGGCAAAGGCGAGAGTGGCCGTGTGCAGGCAGCCAGGGAGGGAAAGGAAGGCGAGAGTGGCCGTGTGCCAGGTGAGGGGCCAGAGCGAGAGCGGTGAGAGTGGACCGTAGAGCTAGAGTGCTATGTGCCAGGCGAGGCCAGAGGAGGCAGAGTGGCAGTGTGCCAGGCGAAGGGCCAGAGCAAGGCAAGAGTGGCATCGTGGCCAGGCGAGGAGCGAGCGAGCAGAGTGGCCGTGTCCAGGCAAGGTACAGAGCAAGGCGAGAGTGGCAGTGTGCAGGCGAGGGCCAGAGCGAGGCGAGAGTGTGCGTGTGCCAGCAGGGCCGGAAGAGTGCGAGAGTGGCCGTGTGCCAGGCGAGGGGCCAGAGCGAGCGAGAGTGGCGTGTGCCAGGCCAGAGCGATGAGGGCCAGAGAGAGACGAAAGAGTGGCTGTGCCAGGCAGGGCCGAAGAGGCGAAGTGCGTGTGCCAGGTGAGGGGCTCAGAGAAGGCGAGAGTGCCTGTGCCAGTGAGGGCCAGAGTGAGTGCGAGAGTGGCCTGTGCAGGCGAGTGGCCAAGTGAGCGAGAGTGCAGTGTGCTAGGAGGGGCAGAGGAGCGAGATGGCCGTGTGCCAGGCGAGGGCGAGAGGCGAGAGTGGCCGTGTAGCCAGGCGAGGGGCCAGAGCGAGGAGAGTGAGCGGTTGGCCAGTGCAGCGAGGCCAGAGCGAGGCGAGAGTGGCACGTGTGCCAGGGCAGGGCCAGAGCGAGGCGAAGGCAGTGGCCAGAGGGCCAGAGCGAGGCGAGAGTGGCCGTGCCAGGCGAGGGCCAGAGGAGGCGAGAGTGGCGTGTGCAGGCGAGGGCCAGAGGAGGCGAGAGTGGCCGTGTGCCAGGCAGTGGCCAGAGCAAGTGCGAGAGTGGCCGGTGCCAGGAGGGCCAAGCGAGGCGAGAGTGGCCGGTGCCAGGTCGAGGGCCAGGAGACAAAAGTGGCAGTTGCAGGCGAGGGCCACAGCGAGGCAAAGTGGCTGTACCAGGCAGGGCCAGAGAGAGGCGAGAGTGCCTGCCAGGTGAGTGGCCAAGCGAGCGAAGTGGCCATGTGGCCAGGCGAGGTAACAGAGCGAGGCAGAGTGGCGTAGTGCCAGGCGACAGGGCTACGCGAGGCAGATTGGCTGTGCCAGGCGAGGGCCAGAGCGAGGTCGAGATGAGCGGTTCCAGGCAAGGGCCAGGCGAGGCGAGAGTGGCCTATGCCAGTGAGGGCCAGAGCGAGGCGAGAGTGGCCGTGCGCAGAGCCAGAGGAGGCGAGAGGCCGTGCCAGACGAGTGGCCACAGCGAGGCAGAGTGCAGTGCGAAGGGCCGATGCGAGGCGAAGGGCTGGCCAGGGAGGGCCAGAGGAGGCGAGATGGCGTGCCAGGCAGGCCAGAGCAAGAGCAGGGCCATGCCAGGCGAGGGGCAGAAGCGAGGCAATGGCCGAGTGCCAGCTGAGGGGCGAGGGCCAGAGCGAAGGTGAGAGTGGCTGTGTGCCAGGCGAGGGGCCAGAGCGAGGCGAGAGTGGCCTGTGCAGGCGAGGGGCCAGGAGGCGAGAGTGGCCATGTGCCAGGGGGGCAGGAGCGAGAGTGCGTGCGAGGGCGAGAGGAGAGTGACGTGTGCCAGGCGAGGGGCAAGAGCGAGGCGAGAGTGGCCTGTGCCAGGCAGGGGCCAGAGCCGATGGGCGAGAGGGGCCGTGCGCAAGGCCGAGGAGGCGGCAGAGAGGCTGTGAAGCAGAGGTGTTGCCATGTGCCAGGCGAGGGGCCAGGAGCAGGCGAGGCTAGAGGTGAGTGTGCCGTTGCAGGGGCCAAGCGAGGCGAGAGTGGCGTGTGCCAGGCGAGGGGCCAGAGGAGAGCAGAGTGGCCAGTGTGCCAGGCAGAGGGCTAAGGAGCAGATGGCTGTGCCAGGCGAGTGGCCAAGGAGCGAGAGTGGGTGCCAGCGAGGGGTCAGAGCGAGGCGAGAGTGGCCGTGTGCCAGGCGAGAGAGGCCAGAGCGAGGCGAGAGTGGCCTGTGCCAGGCTGAGGGGCCAAGGAGCGAGAGTGCCGTTGTGCAAGCAGTAGGCGGTGGCCAGGCGAGGGGCCAGAGGCAAGGCGAGAAAGTGGCCGTGTGCCAGGCGAGGGCCAGAGCGAGGCAGAGAGGCGTGGCCAGGAGGCCAGGCGAGAGGGCCTTGAGCGAGGCGAGAGTAGCGTTGCGTTGCCAGGCGAGGGCCAGAGCAGAGAGATGGCTGTGTGCCAGGCGAGGGACAAACCGAGATGCTAGCCAGCAGAGTGGCCTGGCCAGGAGAGAGTTGGCCAGGAGGTGCCAGGCGAGGGTGCCAGAGCGAGTGCGAGAGTGGCGTGTGCCAGGCAGGGGCCAGAGCGAGGCAAGTGGCCAGTGTCCAGGTGAGGGCCAGAGCGAGGCGAAGAGTGGCCCTGTTGCCAGGCGAGGGACCAGAGCGAGGCGAGAGTGCCATTGCCAGGCAGGGCGAGCTGAGGAGCGGAGGCGATGAGTGGCCTGCGAGGGCCAGAGCGAGGCGAGAGTGGCTGTGTGCAGGGCAGAGGCCGAGTGAGGCGAGATGGCCTGTGTGCCAGGTGAGGGCCAAAGCGAGTCGAGAGTGGCCGTGTGCCAGGTCAAGGGGCCAGAGCGAGGTCGAGAGTGGCCGTTGCCAGGCGAGGGCCAGAGACGAGGCGAGAAGGCCGTGTGCCAGGCGAGGGCCAGAGCGAGGCTAGAGTGGCGCGTGGCCAGGTGAGGGGCCAGAGCGAGGCGAGAGTGGCCGTGTGCCAGGCGAGGGGCCAGTGTGAGGCGAGAGTGGCCATGTGCCAGTCGAGGGGCCAGAGCGAGGCGAGAGTGGCCATGTGCCAGGCGAGGGGCCACAGCGAGGCGAGAGTGGCCATGTGCCGGTGAGTTAACAGAGCGAGGCGAGAGTGACAGTGTGCCAGACGACGGGCAAGAGCGAGGCAAGATTGGCTGTGCCAGGCGAGGAGCCACAGCGAGGCAAGATTGACAATTTTCCAGGCGAAGGGCCAGAGTGAGGCGAGCGTGGCCGTGTGCCAGGCGAGGGGCCAGACTAAGGCGAGTGGCCGTGTACCAGTTGATGGGCCAAAGCGAGTCGAGAGTGGTCGTGTGCCAGGCGAGAGTGGCCATGTGCCAGGCGAGGGGCCAGAGCGAGGCAAGAGCGGCCGGGTGTGTAATGTATGTAGTACAGTTCATATAGCGTCTTGTGCTTGGGTGCGATGAAAACACAGGAGTCACAGGTTTGATATAGAAAAGTCCTGTATTACTTCATACAAGTTGGCAGAAATAGTCACACAGTTTGCAGACACAGAAACAGGAGACACAGCAGGCCAGAGTAATCCAAGCTCAGCAATCACTCTCCAATACAGATTCAGGATCTTCTTCTCTGTTACCGTAAGTCCATGCAAACGTGGGTCTTTCAAAGAGCAGGGTTCAGAGTCCACAAGTGCTTCAGAGTTCCTCAGCAGGAATAGCTGGAGTACAAGGTCCAAGGCTTACAGGAGTCAAGTCACAGGTTCACTGCAGGCTAGATTCTGAAGCACTGATTGCTCAGCTGTGGCTGCTTAAGAAGCAAAGGAGAGAATCAGGGCGGGAACATGCAAGCTGGAAACTCCATTTTGACTGAGGGCAAGATAGCTGCAGCAAGACAGAAAGTAAAATGGCTGACGAACAAACTGAGTTTCAGGAATATATACATAGAACCTTACATTATCCCCCCTTAAGGACAACCTCCGGATGACCTCAGACCAGGCTTGTGTGGGTACCTCTGATGAAACTGACGGAGCAAGCGAGGAGCATTAACGTTATTGACCGGTTCCCATGAGTTGTCCTCCACTGGGTAGCCCTGCCATTTAATCAGATATTGTAACTGATTTCTATACAACCTGGAATCTAAAATCCTTTCCACCACAAATTCTTCCTGACCATCGACTAGCACTGGGTCAGGGCAAGGAGATGAACGTCCAGGAAACGTATTGGGTGTCGCAGCCTTTAGTAGGGATACATGAAAGACAGGGTGGATTCTCATAGTTCTGGGCAGTTGAAGACGACAAGCAACAGCACTTATAATTTTACTGATTTTATAGGGTCCAATGTACTTATGTCCCAACTTAGACGATGGAATCCTTAACTTAAGATTTCTGGTTGACAGCCAGACCAAGTCTCCTACCTTGAAAGCTGGTGCAGGTTTACGAAATTTATCTGCTGCTTTCTTGTACCTTTCTTGAGCCGATTCCAGATTTTCCTTTAGAAGATCCATATTCTTCTGTAAAGACGTGATTCTTTCAGCCACTGCTGGTAAAGGCGTTTCTATGGGAAATCGTGGTAGAATGTTAGGATGATAACCTAGATTAGAGTAAAAAGGAGACTGTTTAGTGGAGGCACTCTGAGAGTTGTTATACGAGAACTCAGCTAATGGAAGTAGATCCACCCAATCATCCTGTAGGTGGCAGATAAAGCAGCGGAGATACTGCTCCAGGGTTTGATTGGTTCGTTCGGTCTGTCCATTAGTCTGGGGATGAAAAGCAGAAGAAAGGTTTACTTTAATGTCCAATGCTGCACAGAAATTTTGCCAAAACCTAGAAGTGAATTGCACCCCTCGATCCGAAATAACCTCATCCGGTACTCCATGTAAGCGAAACACATCTTTAATCATCAAATCTGATGTCTGTTTTGCAGTGGGTAAGCCGACACAAGGGATAAAATGAGCTGCCTTTGTTAGACGGTCAACCACCACTAGAATGGTGTTCTTCCCCTGAGAGGTTGGTAACTCCACAATGAAGTCCATAGAAATGGATCCCCACGGGCGGGACGGGGTGGGAAGAGGCTGTAACAGACCAGTTGGTGAGGAGCGAGGTGTTTTGCATCTTGCACAGACCTCACATGAAGTGACATAATTCAAAACATCCTTCCTGCAAGTGGGCCACCAAAAGAAACGAGAAAGAAATTCCTGTGTCTTTAGAATTCCTCTATGCCCAGCTATCTTGGAATCGTGAATGAGTTGCAATACTCTTAATCTGACTGTTTCAGGAATATACAGACGTTGTCCCTGAATCCACACACCATTCTTAAAGACAAGACTTACGTCCCTTGGGGGTTGTGCCAAAAAGGAATCCGCATGGTATGCTTCCTTGATGTCCTTAAGTAGGTCTTGATTATGAATTACTCCTAGGAATCTAGAGTCAGGAAGAATAGTCTTAGGAGGAGTAATTGGACGTGTCTCTGCTGAGTAAATCCTAGAGAGTGCATCAGCCTTTCCATTGCGCGATCCTGGTCTATAAGAGATGATAAAATTAAATTGGTTTAAGAAAAGATTCCAGCGAGCCTGGCGAGGAGTCAGGCACTTAGCCGACCTGATAAACTCAAGGTTACGATGGTCTGTCAGGACGACTATTTGCTGTGCAGCACCCTGAAGAAGGTGTCTCCATTCTTTGAAGGCGGCAATAATGGCCAACAACTCTCTATTGCCCACATCGTAGTTCCTCTCAGCCGAAGACAACTGCTGGGAAAAGAAGGCACAGGGATGCAAGACATTCTTCTCACCTGTTCTCTGAGAGAGTATAGCTCCAACGGCACAGTCTGAAGCATCCACCTCTATTATGAAGGCAAGCTCGGGGTTGGGATGTACTAGGATAGGTGCAGTGGTAAATTTATCTTTTAGACGGGAAAATGCTTCCTGGGCTTGGGGAGTCCAGGAAAACCTAGACTCTTTCCGGGTAAGTTGAGTGATAGGTGACACTACCTCAGAGAAATTTCTAATGAAACGTCTATAGAAATTGGCAAACCCGATGAAGCGCTGTACCTCCTTCACATTTCTAGGACTTGGCCAATCCTTGATGGCTTGGGTTTTGCTTCCATCCATACTAATTCCTTGTGTAGACAGTACATACCCCAGAAATTGAATTTCGGTCCTATGGAATTCACACTTTTCAAGTTTGATGTAAAGATGATTTTGTCTTAGACGTTCCAAGACCATTCTCACATGTCCATGATGTTCCTCTGTGGAGTTAGAAAAAATTAGAATATCATCCAAATAAATTACCACGAATGTATCTAGGAGATCCCTGAAGATGTCATTCACCAAGTGTTGGAAAGTGGCTGGGGCGGTACTCAGACCAAAAGGCATAACTAGATATTAAAAGTGTCCATAGCGTGACCTGAATGCAGTCTTCCATTCATCCCCAGGTCTAATACGGACTAAGTTATAGGCCCCACGAAGATCTAGTTTAGAAAAAATTTTGGCATGTCGCACTCTCTCCAATAACTCAGGGATTAAAGGCAATGGATAACGGTTTCTAATAGTAACCTTATTGAGTTCCCTATAGTCTACGCATGGTCTCAGAGATCCATCTTTCTTCTTTACAAAGAAGATGGGTGCACCTGCAGGAGATGAAGAGGGGCGTATGAAGCCCTTGGCTAGATTTTCATCTATGTAATCCTTTAAAGCCTTTAGCTCGGGCCCCGCCAGGGGGTAGATCTTACCAAAAGGTATCTCTGCTCCAGGCAATAATTCAATTGGACAATCATATGGACAGTGAGGGGGAAGCTGGTCAGCGTTCTTCTTGTCACATAAATCCACATAGTCCTGGTATACAGCTGGTAGTTCAGGGACTGACATGATTCCTTTAGGAACAGAGCAAGCTGAAACTTTTGGACTCATCTGTTTCTCTGGAAAGTGTAATTCCTTGGTCTCCCAGTTAATGGTAGGATTCTGAGCCTGCAGCCATGGTAGCCCTAGAATAATGGGAAAGTGGGGAGAAGAGATAAGCATAAAGGACAGTTTCTCTTGATGATCTTTACCCATAAGAACCCTCAAAGGCTCTGTTTCCTGATCCACTGGTCCAGAGGTCAGCAGGGAGCCATCCACAGTTTCCATCTGTACTGGAGTAGCCTTCTTCACTGAACGTATTCCCTGTTTCAGAGCAAAGGAGACATCCATAAAATTTCCACTTGCCCCTGAGTCGATCATAGCAGAGCTAGACACCCAAGCTGAGTCAACCCAGAGTTTGATGGAAAGAAAGCAATGAGAATTGTTTTTCTTACAACTCAGCTGGGACACCGCTGAGGAAACTTGAAAAATGGCAGCGTTTACACAGTCAACGTCCTCAGAGGTAACGGAGTTTAAGTCCGAGAAATCAAGATCTGTTGCTGCAGATCTCTCTGGAGCCTGAGGCTCGGACCTGACAGATCCCCTCTCGCAACACTCACAATGAATGAGTGCTGCAGTAGTCTTACGAGAACGGCTGGGGCAGTTTATAATGAAGTGCCCTGACTTACCACAATAGAAACATAGATTCTCCTTAAAACGATGTTCCTTGCGTGCATCACTAACCCGTCGTTGTAAAGAGTCTACCTGCATGGGTTCAGGTTCAGGTTCCCGTGTAATCCTACTCAAAGGTTCCTTAGCTGGAAAGGAAGGTAGGAAAAGGTTAGTACGATTGCTTTCGAACCATCTCTCTTGCCTGCGTTCAGTCAGACGAGTATCAATACGGATGCAGTAGTTAATAAAGTCACCTAACGCAGTGGGAGGGTCGGCACGAGCAAGTTCATCCTTAATCAGTGGAGATAACCCCTTTGGAAAAATAGATTTTTTGGCGGAACTGTCCCAGGTGGTATCAAGGGCCCATCTCCTGAAATCCAAGGCATATTCAGCTACCGAGTGCTTACCTTGGCGCAAAGCTAACATGGCTGCTTCAGCTGTTGCACCTCGATTGGGGTCATCAAACACCTGCCCCATGGCTGAAATAAAATCATCAAGGTGATTCAAACAATCATCCTCAGTCTCAATCAGAGGGTTTGCCCACATTAAAGCCTTGTTGGTAAGCAACATAATTATAGTAAGCACCTTAGATCGTTCAGTGGGAAATTGTGAAGCATGTGCAGAAAAAAAAAGATTGCATTGATTAATAAATCCCCTGAATTTCTCACGTTCACCGCCAAAATGAAAAGGGGGCAACTTGGGAATCCCAGCACTCGGGGCTACGGCAGGAGCCTGGACTCGCCCCTCTAGAACCTCAATCCTGGCTCGCAAATCCTGGGTAGTCTGTCCAACCACTTGCAAATTGTGATTATTGAGGTCCTGTAGATTTGTAAAACGGGTCTTTATATTCTGCAAATCTGCAAGGATATTATCAGTCACTCCGCAAAGTTCCTTTATGCGGGCCTCCATTTTCCAGATCTTTTAAGACAGGATTACTGGAAGAAGAGGAGAGAAAAAAAACAATAGTGTTCACCTGTGGCAACACTGCAGAGAGAAAAAAAAATTAAGGGAACTGCTCACCTGGAATGGTTGTGAGAAGTCACAACCACTATCATCACAGAAAGTTTCAACCAGACATCTGATATCCAGAGTTACAGCAGACAAAAAAGAGAAAAGAAAGGAAAAAAAAAAAAAACAATAGTGTTTACCTGTGGTAACACTGCAAAAAGAAAAAACTTAAGGGAATTGCTCACCTGGAATGGTTGTGAGAAGTCACAACCACTGTCATCACAGAAAGTACAACCGGACGTCTGATATCCACAGTACAGCAGACACAGCCTTCCAGACCCAGCAGACACTAACGTTTTGGCTTCAGAATCTTGTAATGTATGTAGTACAGTTCATATAGCGTCTTGTGCTTGGGTGCGATGAAAACACAGGAGTCACAGGTTTGATATAGAAAAGTCCTGTATTACTTCATACAAGTTGGCAGAAATAGTCACACAGTTTGCAGACACAGAAACAGGAGACACAGCAGGCCAGAGTAATCCAAGCTCAGCAATCACTCTCCAATACAGATTCAGGATCTTCTTCTCTGTTACCGTAAGTCCATGCAAACGTGGGTCTTTCAAAGAGCAGGGTTCAGAGTCCACAAGTGCTTCAGAGTTCCTCAGCAGGAATAGCTGGAGTACAAGGTCCAAGGCTTACAGGAGTCAAGTCACAGGTTCACTGCAGGCTAGATTCTGAAGCACTGATTGCTCAGCTGTGGCTGCTTAAGAAGCAAAGGAGAGAATCAGGGCGGGAACATGCAAGCTGGAAACTCCATTTTGACTGAGGGCAAGATAGCTGCAGCAAGACAGAAAGTAAAATGGCTGACGAACAAACTGAGTTTCAGGAATATATACATAGAACCTTACAGGGTGCCAGGCGAGGGGTCACAGCGAGGTGAGATTGGACATGTGCCAGGCGAGGGGTCAGAGCGAGGCAGGAGTGGCCGTGTGCCCGGCGAGGGGCCAGAACGAGGCGAGAGTGGCCGTTTGCCAGGCGAGGGGTAAGAAAGAGGCGAGAGTGGCAGCGTGCC
>JARQOD010012270.1:0-20310 GCA_033576555.1 Oophaga sylvatica | reverse complement strand
CAAAACTGACCCCCCGGCCGCATCTTTTACGCTCCCCCTGGGAGCGCAGCTGATTGCCCATACTACTTTTCCCGTCCATGGGAAAGGCCCCAGGTCACTGGGGGAATGTAGCTGATGCAGGGGGGGGGTTAACTGACCCCAAAACGACTGAATGTAAAGAGGCCTTAGGGGTTTTGGGGTTAACATGGAGAAAAATTTGGGGGGTTTCCCTGTTTGGCAATCAGGGCTCCAAATGCGACGGGGCATCATTTTTTGATACTTCATTGTGACAGTGTTTGTTTTGTTTATATAAAATTTAAATTTGTAAAATTTTGTTCTACTTTTTTTACCTTTAATTCCCAGTCTGAAAAAGGGTTTAAATGTTACCGAAACGTTATGTATATTTTGGGGTTCAACAATAAAATTTTATTTTTGCAAAATATTTTCTCTTGATCCGGATTTCTTTCATAAATAATTTCTCCTTTTTACCCTTGGGAAAATAAAAAAATTGGTTGAAGTAAATTTTTTTGTAAAAAAAAGTTAAATTTTAAATTTTTTTAAACATTCCACCCCTGAAGGGTTAATAAACTTCTTGAATGTGGTTTTCAGCCCCTTGGGGGGTGCAGTTTTTGAATGGTGTCACCTGGTATTTTCTGTTATTAGGACCCCTCAAAGTGATTTAAAATGTGTGTGGTCCCAAAAAAAAAAGGGTGTTGAAAAAATGGAAATCGTGGTAAACTTTTAAACCCCTTAAACTTCCTAACAAAAAAAAATTTTGGTTTTAAAATGTGTGATTAAAGTAACATGTGGGAAATGTTACTTTTTAAGTATTTTGTGTGACTAGCTCTGTGATTTTAAGGGGAGAAAATTTAAAGTTGGAAAAATTTCAAAATTTTTAAATTTTTGCCCAAATTTTTTTTTTTTTCAAAATAAACACAAAGTCATTCAAAAAATTTTTCCCTGTCATGAAGTACAATATGTCACAGAAAAATTGTCAAAAAACCAGGATCCATGAACGTTTTAAATTTTTTACCCCATAAAGGGACAGGGTCAGAATTTTAAAAAATTGGGCCCGGCATTAAAATGCAAACCCCCTTGGGGGATTTAAAGGGGGTTTAAAAATCATGGTTATTCACAAAATATTGTTTTTTTGATCTCCTGTGTTAAAACTTAGTATTGTTGTTTGTAAATGATTTTTTGAATTGTTTTTTAGCTTATTTAGATCTGCAAGCACTGCATTTTTTTTGCTATTTGCCATTTCTCATTTTCTGAAAAAAATACAAAATTCATTGCTTGGAAATTCGGAGACATGTGTCAAGTTTTAAAAAAAAGACAATTTACATTTTACTCAAAATAACCTATTAATAAAAAATCAACAAATGAAAATTTTGCAGTTTTCTTTAATTTTTGCCAGAGCTGTAAAAAACGTGGCTCAAAGCTCCTCTGTAACGATGATAGGACCCATAACCTTTTTTAAAGATATGTCTGAACAGCTTGTATATTCAGATGATGGTCCAAATCCCCTATAAACGTATGATGACCCAGAGTTCCCTATATACATTTTATTGCTCCGCCACATTTTCAGTATATGTCCTCTAAAACCTTGTGCACAGTATGAGGTGCCACAGCACCCCATTTACAGTATGATGCCCCCAAAAAACCTTCTGATACGTATGATAACCCCAGGAAGATATACAGTTTGTTGGCCCACAACTTTCCTATTACATAGTTTTCAGATAGATTCACTAAAATACAGTTGATGGTCCATAGCCACAAATATACAGTAGGCCCCCACAACTCCCAATATCAGTATTGGGTAGCCCAGCATGAGGAACATAAAGTCCAGAAGGTGCACAGGAAGATAACAGCAAAGCTTATTCATGCACTTCATCACATTTTTAGACAACCCATCAGGGTATAGGAGGTGGCACGTAGCAGGCTCGTCAAGCTTCCTGTCTCAGGACAGTTAGTCAGTTTCTGTCTTCGGACAGTGCAGTTCAGTCTAGTGGAGTCTGGACTTGGAGAGAAGAGAAGGGAGGACTGGATCCTCGCGAGCTAACGTAGCTCACCGGCAAGCAAGTGGAGGTGTGGTGAAGTGGATCATCCTACCTGTCAGAGTACCCTTAATCAGTACCTCAACAGAAGCGGAGGGAGGGGTTTTACTGGGCTGCTCGGGCGAGCTCTAGAAGAAAGCTGAAATTACCATCGAAGTTACAATTGCTTGTGCCCAAGAGCGAGACAGGGCGAAGGGCAGTGGAGAAGATAAGAAGTCTTTAGGTATTGGAGGCCTGCACTAAATTGCCGACACCGGAGCCGAGTGTTGCACGCTTCAACTTAGTAACAAGATTACCGGGGCTCTGGCTACAGGTCGCAGAGAGCACCCAATTCAATACGTAACCGGATCGGTGGAAAAGGGACTTTAGTCAATGCTTACAAAAGTAAGGACTTAGTTTCATCACTTAGAAGGCTCCACCACCACGTTGGCCGGCAGTAACAGCTATAGAGAAAGCTGGAGTTTCAGAGTTAATTGCTTCAGGCAAAGTTGGACTCACCACACATTTGAAGTTAGGAGGCCTCTAACCTCTCAGCTGTTACGGAAAGTGCACTCTCCACCCCGACCAGCCCCCGGATCTGCTTGAACAATATAAAAGGTTTAAAAGGAACTACCTTGTGTGTGACTGAATTCTTACACCCCTGCATCATCCCACCATAGACTTCCAGGGACCGTCTCACCTGTGGGAGACTTACACCAACTGCCCCATAACATCCCCTGTGAAGCCCTTCAGCAGCGTGGTTCAATTAACCGAAACCAAGGTGGCGTCACAACTATCCAATAACCCCTGTAAAATTTCCCCTATTGCACGACCGCAGGGCCACGGACCGAGCCACCGCTATATGACAACTCCATAATTTCCATGGGCTCGGCTCCGATACCCCCATAGCCCTGGTATCCACAATTGGGTGCGGTCGCACAACTAACTTTGGCGTCCGAACAGGATACAAACTTGCAATTGGAGTCCTTTGCCTATTAACTGTTTTTTGGTGAAAAAGACTGTTTGCTGCTTTGGCGCCAAATACCGCCATCTTTACCGCAAATTCGCGCCCTCAGGCGCTGGTGAAGAAGGGGGGCGTACCGAAAAAGGCGCTGTTGCCGGCTCCGCCCCCAGCTCTGACGCGGCGGCAGGTCCGTGAAACAGGAAGGGCGCCTGAATCACGTCCAGCGCGAAGGTCCTGTCCCACCGCTGTGCCGGAGACCTGATCCTCTATGTCATGGAGAAGGTGGATGCGGTGGAAATGTGGCCCCCACGCAAGGAATGAAGGAATTGAAAACGCTGGCGTACCCGGAAACAGCGGCTGCTGGGACGCCGTGCCACCCTCCAGGAACGAAACGTTGCCTCGTCCCCTTGCCACCAACCCAGCGTGAAGGGAAACGGAGACCAGCATGAGGAGCGAACCCACTCCACCGAGGAAGCGGCGGGGAGACGGACCGGTAACCGCCAGGCCAGGAGGCCACCGGAGACAGTCCCCCGGTAGGGACACCGGAGGGGACCCATCGTCAGTGATGGAGCAGCACAGCAGCAGGTAACCAGCGATTTACCCTGCTGCAATGACGCACCCTGCTGGAACCCCCAACCCCCACCAGCCCAGCAACACCGCCACACAGACCCCGATGGTGGAATCGATATCCTGGTGGTTAGGCACGGTCCCATGCAGGAAAACGGCCTGTGCGCACCGCCACCAGGTGTCACCCCAACAAAAATGAAAACCGGTAGGACCAACAGGGTTACCGCATTCTAGAAGTTGTAAAAAGTTTGAAGAAATTTTGCCATTTTTGCACTTATTACTGTATATGTATATGTTTAATATTATAGAATACCCGGCTGGGACAAGGAAAATGAATTTGAAAAATTAAGAAGTAAGAGCCTATTTGCGTAGAATACCCCGGTTGGGTAATCCATTGAATTATATTGAGTATACTTGAAAATTGAAAATTAATAAATTGGAAATGTATATATGTGTCTTTTCCCTCGGAGAGGGCTGTGGATATGCAGCCCAAGAACTTTTACTTGTAAATATTGCGCACGGGCATTTATCTTGGTTTTACATGAAACCACTACTATTACCCCTGAAAAAAACCCGTATGGGTGGCCTAGAGTGAGGTCTGCAGCAGAAGTCCTGCACCCCCCAGGCCCCGTGGAGGTTTTTGGGCGGGTCCTCCCAAGTATTTGTATTTATGAAATGTTTATTTTGATACTTTTGATACTTTTGTATTCTTCATTGTACAAAAGAAGTTCAAGAATTCCTACCTCCGGATGGGAAGAGTTATATGTTGATGTTAATGCAAAAAAAAAAATTGTTCTTTTTTCTTTTACACCCCGGGGGTTGCTGTGTTTTACCAAGGGGGGATGTGAGCCCAGCATGGGCACACATAAAGTCCGGAGAGGCACAGGAAATAACACAAAGCTTGATATCTTGCACTTCACTCACATTTTTAGACACACCCATCAGGGGTTAGGGGTGTGACCGTAGCAGAGCTCAGTCAAGCTTCCTGTCTCAGGACAGTTGAGTCGTTTCCTGCCTTCGGACGTTGAGTTCATCTGGGAGCGGACTTGGAGGAGAGAGAAGGGAGGACTGGATCCTCGCAGGAGCTAACGAAGTCACCTGACAAGAAAGTGGAGGCTAGACGGGTGAAGTGGATATCCTACCTGTCAAGCTCCCTAATCATACCTCAACAGAATGGAGGGAGGAGTTACTGAGAGCTGCCGCAGCTCTAGAAAAATGAATTTCCATCGAAGTTCAATTGTTGTCTAAGAGCGAGGCAGGGCGAAGGGCAGTGGAGAAGATAGGAAGGCTTTAGGTATTGGATTGCCTGCACAAATTGCCGGACACCGGAGTCCGAGGTGTTGCTACACTTCAAGCTTATAACAAGTTCCGGAGGACTGGACTACAGGTCGCAGAGAGCAGCCCTAAGTGTCAATACGAACCGGAGCAGGTGGAACAGGGACTTTGATCAGTGCACACAAAAGTAAGGGGCTTAGTTTCTCACTTAGAAGGCTCCCCACCACGTTGGCCGGGCATACAGCATAAGAAAGCTGGGTTTCAGAGTTAACTCGCTTCCGGCAAGTTTACTCACCCAATTTGAAGTTAAGAGGCCTCTAACCTGCTCAGCTTCTGAAAGTGCATTCCACCCCCGACCAGCTCCCGGGATCGCTTGAACTCCATCAGTAAAAGGATGAAAAGGAACTACCTTGGTGTGATGAAAATTCTTACTACCCCGCATCATCACCACCAAGACTTCCGGGACACGTCTCACCTGTGGGAGCTTACTACCAAGCTGCCCCATAACATCCCCTTAAGACCTTACAGCAGCCTGGTTTCAATAACCAAAACCACAGGTGGCGAACAACTATCCAAAAATCCCCTGTAAAATTCCCCTATTGCACCCGCCAGGGCCACGGACCGAGCCAAACCCCGCACCATTGACAACCCCTGATTTCCATGGCTCGGCCCGAGTACCCCTAGCCCTGGATCCACAATTGTGGTGCGTGGTCGCAACAGTATGAAGCCCCCACAGCCCTATATACAGTATGACACATAATTTACTGTTATAGTATGATGCCACCAAGTTCCTTATACAGTGTCTGGCCTGAAAGTCCACCTATATACCGTCTATGGCCACAAACCAGAAACATTGCTCTTCCCCCTGCGGTTTACTCCCTGACCCCTGTAGCTTGCAGATGCCTCAGCGGTATTCTGGTACGGGCGCGTGTGAGTCATTCAGAAGACTTTCTTTACATGGTTGACTGGGTACAACATACTGTATTTAAGGACACGCCCGACCATAGGCCTGGAAGGCCTGGACAGCTGCTAGAGGCCTGCCTAAACCACGTAAATTGCCACATGCGCCCCTATTTTATTTTGTATTTTTTTCTGAGTTTTTGCAATAAAATTTTTAAATCTGGGTGAAATTTGACTCCTTTTAAAAAGGATTTTCATCAGGATTTTGTTACCTTATCTGAGGCAGTTAAGGGGGTGAACAGGAACAGTGTCGTTGGTTTGAATTCACTTTGGGGCTGAATACGGTGCCGTCTCACTGTTGAGGGGGACGACTTTGTCTATGTGGGAGTGCCCAAGCACGTGATGAGTAAGATGAGGACTTTGCCTCCGGGAGGGCGAGTTGGGTTTCTCAAAAGTCGAGTCGAAGAACCCGCCCGACATGGAAAAAGTCGGGTTCCACTGAACCGACCGAAACCCAATGCAAGCAATGGGGAAGAAAAAGTCGGCGTGAGGAGGACGTAAACCACCAAGGCCCTTCAATGCAACGACATCAATTTTATTATTATGTTTTAAACCTTAATTTATTTATAATAAAGTAACGCATTGAAAACTGGGGTTATTTGGCTAAAGTTGTGGGGGGGCGGGCTGACTCCGGTTTTCCGTAGCCCCAGGCAAAGAGTCTCAGTGGGCCCCTTTAAACACATACCACAATTCAGGTGCTCCGATACGGCGAGAATATAGGTATAGTCAATGCAATTACTTCAATTTTAATTACATGAGTAATCTATTTAAATTCTACAAAGCTCAAAAGCCAGCGGTAAGCCCCTCCATACGTATTATGGCCACCACAAGTGCCCATACAGAATAAATAGCCCCAATAAGCCCATCATAATTGGTCCCATAAAATGTTCCATACAGTATAGATGAGCTCCCCATTGCTCCACATAGATGGTCCCCTTGATGCTCCTTATAGAAGTACCCCTGGATATGCCCGTGAGATGGGCCCCATTTATTGCTCCGTGTATGAGGGCCCCAAATATAATGCCCATTATAATGGGCCCTATCTATATGCTCAAGTGTATGATGGGTCCTAATATAATTATCCAGTGTATAATGCTCCCCATATATTGCCCAAACTTAAAAAAACGAATACCTTCCTCGCTGGGCCTGTTACTCTGGTCCTCAGCTCGCCACTTCCAGCTCTCGCACTGGATGTTCAGGCGAGGGGCACAGAGTGACGCATCGCGCTCTCGCTTGAATCTCATTGTCAGGAAAAAAACGTGGAAAACGCACAGGGTGGAGCAGGAAGGTAAGTTTGCAAGTGCTGGGGCCTGAGCAAGCGGGGGGGGCCCACTCGTGGGCGCGCACTGCACGGGCCCCTGATTTACACGGGGTGTCTCTGACGGTGATGGGCCCCGACCGTCAAGTACGGCGATATGAGGGGCCCTGTGCCATGGTCGCCCACAAGTGGGCCCCCCCCTCCTCAGGGCCCGGCACTTGCCCGGGTGCGCCAGGTGCTGACGCCGGCCGGGGGGGTACAGCCCAGTTAGGGAGGTGGAAAAACGGCAAATTGAGGGTAGGCGGACATTCGCAGTGAAATGGAGGAATTTGAGAATCGGAGGAAGAGGAGGCAAGTGGCCTTTTGCTGGCAACCAAAATCATCAGGGGAAGGTGATACAAATCCTTTGAAACCCAGCTAGTTATTTTTAATGAAGGTGAGATCCCCCAAATTTTGGGTCGACGCCGGGTCCTTCTTTCTTCAGGATTATCCAGCAACACTGAAGACTCTTTCGATAGCACACACCAGAGGCAAGCGAGCTCCGTAAGGTTATTGTGCCAATTCAGCCAGGTTCCGTTTACAGGCCCAGTAGTCAAAGGGGAAGAACCTGGGGGGGGAAACATCGATAGGGAGGAGAGGTAATTTTGAACCATAGTTGACAACTGCTTCTCCTGTCGTTGCAATCGATTCAGTTTTAACATCATGTGAGTGTGCTCGAGAAATCTGTCCACAACATGGTCATAAACCCGGCCTCCAACGCCACTTCAGCTGTGTCCCACGCCCTCTTCCATTTCCCAGTAAGGCCGTGGTAGAACCCGCCCGCTGCTTGGCTGGGAATGCCTCTAACAAAAGGTTTACCAGGTTGATTGTTCCAAATATTAGCTCTTAGGTTCTCCGTGGCATATGTTCTGTAATTTGCCTTTATAATGTTGATCGAGGTGCTGGCCAACCAGTATCTCATCCTTCATAATTTTGGCAATGGGGGTCCCTTTTTAGGTCCCAAAGAAACACATGGGCCAAGTTCCAGGTGTCAATGATCACTGACAGGGGTGGGTGGGGAGCACTTTCTGCCAAATCCACATCCCTCCATCACGCACAAACCCTGTACCTGACCCTTGGCAACCAACATTTTCTCTTGCCCCCTGAGAACCTCCTCCTCCCCAAAATAATCCTCCCCTACCTCTCTCTTCCCCCACCTTGTCCAGGACATTCCCTGAGCAGAAATTGCTACTGTCATCAAGGCTTCCCTCCACCTCCTCCTCTTCCTACTGGACGCCCGACCTTAATTGCATCAAAGTTTGCATGAGCAACCAAAGTAACATTCTGCTTATTAGGCGTGTCTGTGCTTACCAGCCGTGTGCATTCCTCCAAAAACTGAAGGACTTTACGAGGTCTTCACTTTGACCATCAAACCCGACAATCAGCTGCCCCAAATGCCTGCCCGTGTATCCTCCCCAAATGCATATACAGCCTGCCTCTGGTTCCACGCCTCTCAACCATGTTCAGGTGGAGTTCCACCTTGTTGCAAGGCTATGATTAGGTGGTGTTGGGGAGGGACGATCTCCGCACTCAACGACTGGGTCAACGGCGAGTGAGGATGTGCGGCACAGCTCCACCTTTGGGAGGGCTGGTAACTCCGTAAAATTTTTTATGAAGCACTGCACCACCGGTTTTTAAGGTGTGAGCCAGGCAAGGTAGTGTCTGAGTTTTGCCAGGCTATGGCCGCCACAAAATTCGCCATTATCATGACACCTTGCCTGCTCAAGATGTAGATGCCCAGCTTGACTCATTTTTCTCGCTGAAGTAGCGGCCAGTATCCGCGGTGTGCTGTTGTTGCCCAAAGACATCATCTTTAAAACAGCCTGCTGATGCTTACCCGCTTTCGTAGTGGGCACCCAGTGCAACACGGCGCTGGGATGGAGTGCTCGGCGACTGCGCTCTGTCGACGAGCTTTAGCTTCGGAGGAGGAGGGGTCGAACCCTACAGCCAACTGTTTGCCTATACCGTGGGCCGCTGTCCCCTGTGACCCTGCATCACCACATTAACCCAGTGCGCTTGATAGCAGTAATGGCCGTGGGCTGCCTAGGCCCTGCATCTATTGTGAGGTGCACCTTTCCACTCCTGACTGTTTGAGGATGGGACAATGTGGTCTTTCCAATGCAGGGGAGGGCAGGGAGGCTTTTCTAGAAAAGGGGCCGACGGGTAGGCAAGCGTGGGACGCGTAGGCCCCTAGCTCCGGAACACTGTCTTTAACAGAAGGAAGGGCATCATCCTAATGAATCAGTTTGCAATGGGGTGTTCAAACCAGTGTAGCGGATGAAGGATGAACTTTCTTGTCCTACCAGTGTTTCTAGGGTGACTGGATTGAGGCTGCAATGGGGAAACTACGGTGGACATAGTGGATGAGAGGGGTTTATGGTGATGGTGGGGTGTGGCCTAGATTCAGTCTTTCGTTGCAAAAAAATTGTTTCCCGACTGCTTTGGCCTTGCGACGACACCTCAACATTTCTTGCTGTGGTGTGTAACTGGTGGGTTTACGTGGGGGGAAGTGAGGTAGCGTTGGGCTCCTTCGTCGGAGCTGGTCTATGTGTCCTGGGTTTTGTAGTCCGTCGACGCTTGCAAGGCATGGGTTTAAATGGTCTAAGCAGCAACTGGATTCAAATTTCAGAGATTTTCCCTCATAAAGGTCCTTCCGCACTTCTTACAGATAACCTTTGCCTCATCAAAGGATTTTGGTCAAAAAAGTGACACGGCACTCTTCCTACTATGGGATAAATTTCAGGGCTTGTGCTGTCAATTTGACTGTTTGCCAAGCTGTCCTGCTACCTTTTTGTTTTTTTAACACGTTTTTGGACTGCAACGGGGCTGCCGATAACCACAGCTGCGATGTCGATGCCCTGGGATCCTCCTCCTCTTCTAGCTATTGCCAACGGCACCCTCTCCCCAAATGGACCAATCCGGGTCAACAACGGGTCATCCATCCCTCCTCTTTCAATTTCACTGCACCTTCCTCTGTTCACCGGTAAGGTGGAGAGTTGCTGGAAGGGCACCTGAGTTGTCAGGGTCAGAACTGGCTCGTAGATGCGAGGGCAATGCATACTCTGGGTGAATGTACCATCAAACATTAGCAGTGGCTGTCGCAGTGACTCCATGCTATTCATCTTGGGACTGGGAATTCAGGATTTCACTTGTAACCCAGGCATGGTAGGTAAAAAACCAAGGGAATGAATGTTTACTGCCACATCCTTCACTTTTGTTGGGGGGTGAAGGACACAAGGAAAGGTGTCGTTCCTGACCGACCCCGCCATGAAACTCAGTGTTGCAGTTTTTGAAACTTCAGAAGAGGAGGGATAGGCTGGAGCTTTTCGGCAAATTAACCTAAACCTTTCCTGATGCCCGGCTTTAAAAGGGTAACCACAACCAAAAAGGGAGCTTTCAGGCCTTCTGGAGCCAGACGTGACGCAGGTCAACACCTCCTGCCTTGGTGCCATTGTGCTTTGGGCTCTACCACAGTGCACCCCCCACCATCTTACCACTGGCACCCCCGCCTAAGTCCGCGGGCATCTTCCACCTACTTCCTCAGTTGGGAAAATGTACCAAAAATCCCAGCTATATGGACGTATCAGAAATCCACTGTATACGGTAAGGGGAAAATTTAAATCTCCGATATATTTCCGGAGTCACACACGACGCTCACTCAGTATGGATTTGACCATTACAAAAGGCAAAGAACGGTACTGTAAGAAGATACCACTGTAAAGGTGGGGGGAAAATTTCAATCTCCGATATATTTCCGGGTTTACACACGCGCCTCTCAGTATTGATTTGACCGTAAACAAAAGGCAGAAAAAAGGTACGAATCAGAAGATACCAGTTGTTTATATGTAGGGGAAAATTTAAATCTCCGTATAATTTCCGGAGTCACCACGACGCTCACTCATATGGGATTGCCGTAATACAAAAGACGAAAAACGTACTGATCAAAGATACCAGGTGTAATATGTAGGGGAAAACCTGTATATTTTTGGAGTCACACACAACGCTCATCATTTGGATTTAACCGTAATATAAAAAGGCAGAAAAATGGTCGTATCAAAAGATACCACTGTTTATGGTGAAGGGGAAAATTTAATCTCAGTATTATTTCCGGGTCACACACAGACGCTCCTCATAGGATTTCACCGTTTTAAAACAAAGAGCGATTACGGTACTGTACAGAAGCGGACGCTGAACGGTTTTGGGGAAAATTTAAATCCCGTATATATTCCAGAGTCAACACAGCGCCACTCAGTATGGATTTGACCGATACAAAAGGCAAAAAACGGTCTGTACAGAAGAGCCACTGTTTACGGTGAGGGGGGAAAAATTTAATCTCCGAATTATTTTCCGGAGTCACACCAGATGTAAGGGTTCTGTGACTGTTCCTGAAACCTTTGTTCGTCAGCCATTTTAAAATTTCGTCTTGCTGCAGATCCTTGCCCTCAGTCAAAAAGAGTTTCCAGCTTGTTGTTCCCGCCCGATTCTCTCCTTTTGCTTCTTAAGCGCCACGCTGACAATAGTCTTCAGAATTAGCCTCGTGAACCTGTGACCTGACTCCTAAGCCCTTGGACCTTGTATCCGCTATTCCTCTGAGGAAACTTGAAGCACTTTGTGGGGCTCTGACCCGCTTTTGAAAGCCCACGTTTGCTGGACTTACGGGGAACAAGAAAAGATCCTGAACCGTTTTGGAGAATTGTGGTTAGATTAAATGCCTCTGTGTCTCCTGCTTCTGTTTTCTGCAAACTGTGTGACTATTTTGCCAACTTGTATAAGTAATACAAACTTTCTATATCAAACCTGTTCTCATTATTTTCATGCCCCAAGCACAGCGCTATTGAACGTACTACAACATTAAAAATTCTAAGCCAAACGTTATGTCGCTGGGTTGGAAAGGCTGTGTCTGCTGTAACTGTGGATATCGGATGTCCGGTTTTTTTCTGTGATGTCAGTGGTTGTGACCTTCCACAACCTTCCAGGTAAACAATTGTTAATGTTTTTTTTTTCTGCAGTGTTACCACAGTAAACACTATTGTTTTGTTTTTTTTTTTCTTTTCTCTTTTTGTCTGCTGTAATGGGATATCAGATGTCCGGTTGAACTTTCTGTGATGATAGTGGTTGTGACTTCTCCAACCATCCAGGGAGCAGTTCCCTTAATTTTTTTTCTCCTGCAGTGTTACCATAGGTAAACACTATTGTTTTTTTTTTTCCTCTCCTCTTCTTCCATACTCCGTCTTGAAAAAATCTGGAAAATGGAGGCCCGCAAAAGGAACTTTGCGGAGTGACTGATATACCTTGCGTTTTGCAGAATATAAAGACCCGTTTTTCAGGCCGCGGACCTCACAATCACAATTTGCAGGTGTTTGGACAATGCCCAGGATTTGCGAGCCAGGTTGAGGTTCTGGAGGAGCAGTCCGGCCCGCCGGGCCCCCGGTTCTGGGATTTCCCAAGTTCCCCCTTTCGTTTGGCGGTGAAGTGAGAAACAGGGATTTATTAATCAATGCAATTTTTTTTTTTTCTGCACATGCTTCCAATTTCCCACTGAAGATCTAAGGTGCTTACAAATTATTTGCTTACCAACAAACTTTGATGTGGGCAAACCCCTGATTGAGACTGAGGAGATTTTTTGAATCACCTTGATGCTTTTATTTACCTGGGGCAGGTGTTTGATGACCCCAACGAGGTGCAACAGTGAAGCAGCCATGTTACTTTGCGCCAAGGTAAGCACTCGGAGCTGAATATGCCTTGGATTCAGGAGAGGGCCCTTGATACCACCTGGGACAGTTCCGCCAAAAAATCATTTTTCGAAAGGGGTTTATCTCCCTGATTAAGGGAACTTGCTTGCCACCCTCCCACGCGTTTAGGTGACTTTATTAACTACTTCATGTATTGATACTCGTCTGACGAAGCGGCAAGAGAGATGGTTCGAAAGCAAAGCCTAACCTTTTCCTACCTTCCTCTCCACTAAGGAACCTTTGAGTAGGATTACACGGGAACCTGAACCTGAACCCATGCAGGTGCTCTTTTACAACGAGGGTTGTAGCACCAAGGAACATCGTTTTAAAAGGGGAATCTTAGTTTTATTGTGGTAATTCAGGGCATTATTATAAACTCCCCAGCCGTTCTCGTAAGACTACTCAGCACTCTTCATTTGATGTTCGAGAGGGGATCTTCAGGTCCGAGCCCCCAGGCTCCAAGAGATCTGCGCAACAATCTTGATTTCTCGGACTTAAATCCGTTCCTCTGAGGCTTGACTGTGTAAAACCTCCATTTTTTAAGTTTCCTCAGGGTGTCCCACCGAGTTGTAAAAAAACAATTCTCATTGCTTTCTTTCCATCAAACCTGGTTTGACTCAGCTTGGGTGTTAGCTCTGCTTGACGACCAGGGGCAAGTGGAAATTTTATGAGTCTCCTTTGCCTGAAAAGGGGTACGTCAGGAAGAAGGCACTCCAAATACAGATGGAAACTGTGGGGCTCCCTGCTGACCTCCCGGACCAGTATCAGGAAACAAGCCTTTGAGGTTTCTTTTGGGTAAAGATCATCAAGGAAAACTGGTCCTTTATTTATCCTTCTCCCCCCTTTCCCATTATTCTAGGGCTCCATGGCTCAGGCTCAAATCCACCATTAACTGGGAGACCAAGGATTACACTTTCCAGAGAAACAGATGAGCCAAAAGTTTCAGCTTGCCTGTTCCTAAAGGAACCATGTCAGTCCTGAACTCCAGCTGTATACAGGACAATGTGGATTTATGTGACAAAAGAACGCGACCACTTCCTCCTCACGCCTATATTGTCCAATTGAATTATTGCCGGGCGAGATACCTTTGGTAAATTACCCCCTGGCGGGGCCCGAGCAAAGGCTTTAAAGGATTACATAACGAAAATCTGCCAAGGCTTCTACGCCCCCTTCTCTCCTGCAGGTGCACCCCCTTCTTTTAAAGAAGAAAGGGATCTCTGGACCATGCTAACATAGGGGACTCAATAAGGTTATCTTAGAAACCGTTTAATCCATTCCTTTTAATCCCTGGGGATTGGGAAGTGCGACTGCCAAATTTTTCTAAACTAATCTTCGGGGCCTTAATTAGTCCGTATTAACCTGGGGATGAATGGAAGACTGCATTTTCGGCCGCTATGGACACTTTGAATATCTAGTTATGCCTTTTGTTGAGTCCCGCCCCCAGCCCTTCCCAAACTGGGAATGCACTCAGGGATCCCTAGATACATTCGTGGTAATTTATTTGGATGAATTCAATTTTTTCAACTCCACAGAGGAACATCATGGAATTGAGAATGGTTTGGAACGTCTAGACAAAATTCTTTCACAAACTTGAAAAGTGTAATTCCATGGCCGAAATTCAATTTCTGGGGTATGCTGTCTACACAAGGAATTAGTATGGATGGAAGCAAAACCCAAGCCACAAGGATTGGCCAAGTCCTAGAAATGGAAGGAGGTACAGCGCTTCATCGGGTTTGCCAACTTAATAGACTTTCATTAGAAATTTCTCTGAGGTAGTGTCCCCCACCCAACTTACCGGAAAGAGTCTAGGTTCTCCGGACTCCCCAAGCCCAGGAACATTTTCCCGTCTAAAAGATAAATTTACCATGCACCTTTCCTGTAATCCCAACCCCACTTGCCTTCATAAAGAGGTGGATGCTTCAGCTGTGCCGTTGGAGCTATCTCCTCAGAGAAAGGTGAGAAGAAGTCTTGCATCCCGTGCCTTCTTTTCCCAGCAGTTGTCTTCGGCGAGAGGACTACGATGGGGCAATAGAGAGTGTTGGCCATTATTGCCGCCTTCAAAGAATGGAGACCCCTCTTCAGGGACTCACAGCAAATAGTCGTCCTGACGACCATCGTAACCCTTCAGTTATCAGGTCGGCTAATCCTGCCCTCGCCAGGCCGCTGGAATTTTTTTCTTAAAACCATTTAATTTTATCATTTCTTATAGACCAGGATCGCGCAATGGAAAAGCTGATGCACCTCTAGGATTTACTCAGCGAGAACTCCAATTACTCCTCCTAAAATTCTTCCGACTCTAGTTCCTGGATAATTCATAATCAAAAACCACTTAAGGACATCAAGGAAGCAACCATGCGGTTTCTTTTTGGCACAACCCCAAGGGACGTAAGTCTTGCCTTTAAGAATGGGTGTGGATTCAGGGCAACGCCTTAATTCCTGAAACAGTCAGATTGAAGTATTTGCAACTATCACGATTCCAAGTAAGGGCAAGGGAATTCTAAAACACAGGAATTCTTTCTCGTTTCTTTGGTGGCCCACTTGCAGGAAGGAGTTTTAAAACATGTCACTTCATTGAGTCTGTGCAAGATGCAAAACACCTCGCTCCTCCCAACTGGTCGTTACAGCCTCTTCCCACCCGTCCCCCCGTGGGGATCCATTTCTATGGATTCATTGTGGATTCCAACCCCAAGGGAAGAACACCATCTATGGTGGTTGACCTCTAACAAGGCAGTCATTTTTCCCTTGTGTCGGCTTCCCACTGCAAAACAGACATCATTTGATGATTAAAGTGTTTTTCGCTTACATGGGTACCGGATGAGGTTATTTCGGACGGGGGTCAATTCACTTCTATTTTGCAAAATTTCTGGCACATTGGACATTAAAGTAAACCTTTCTTCTGCTTTTTCATCCCCAACTAATGGACAGACCGAACGAACCAATCAAACCCTGGGCATATCTCCCGCTTTATCTGCCACCCAGGATGATTGGGTGGATCTACTTCCTTAGCGAGTTCTCGTAAACAACTCCAGATGCCCACTAAAACAGTCCCTTTTTATCTAACTGTTATCATCCAAACATTCTACACGTTTCCCATAGAAACGCCTTTACCAGCTGGCTAAAGAATCCGTCTTTTACAGAAGAATAAGGACTTTAAAGGAGAATCTGGAATCGGTCAGGAAAGGTACAAAAAGCAGCAGATAAATTTCGTAAAACTGACCACTTTCAAGGTAGAGACTTGGTCTGGCGCAACCAAAACTTAAAAGGATTCCACGTCTAAGTTGGGACATAAGTACTTGGACCCTATAAAATCAGTAAAATTATAAGTGCCGTTGCTTGTCGTCTTCAACTGCCAGAACTAGAAATCCCCCTGCTTTTGATCCCATAAAGGTGCGACACCCAATACGTTTCCGGACGTTTTTTCTCCCTTGCCCTGCCCAGTGCTGTCGATGGTCAGGAGAATTTGTGGTGGAAAGGTTTTAGATTCCAGGTTGTATAAAATCATTACAAATCTGATTAAATGGCAGGCTACCCATGGGAGGGCAACTCATGGAACCATCGTAACTTAATGCTCCTCGTTGCCCGTCAGTTTCATCAGAGGACCCCACAAGCCTGGTCGAGTCACCGGAGGTTGTCCTAAGGGGGAGTAATGTAGGTTTTTGTGTCATGTTCCTGAAATCAGTTTTTTCACCATTTTACTTCTGTCTTGCTCAGCATCTTGCCCTCAGCAAATGGGTTTCCAGCTTGAATGTTCCACCCGATTCTCTCCTTTTGCTTCTTAAGCAGCCACAGCAGCAATCAGTGCTTCAAATTAGCCTGCATGAACCTGTGACCTGACCCTGAACCTTGGACCTTGTACTCCCTTTCCTACTGAGGACCTTTGAACACTTGTGGATTGAACCCCCTTTGAAAGACCCCGTTTGCATGGACTTACGGTAACAGAAAGAAGATCCTGAACCTGTTGTGGAGATGATTGCTGAGGTTAATTACTCTGGCCTGCTTGTTCCTGCTTCTGGTCTGCAAACTGTTGACTTTTTTGCCAACTTGTAGATAATACAAACTTTATATCAAACCTGTGTCTCATGTATTTCAAGCACCCAAGAAAGCGCTATATGAACTGTACTCTACATTACACAGACACTCTCTAATATGGATTTCACCGTAATGCAAAGAGCAGTATAGGACTGTATCAGCCGGAAGCTGTATACTGTTTAGGGGAAAAATTTCAATTCCGTATAATTTCCGATCACACACGACGCTCTCTCGTATGGATTTGACCGTAAAAAAAAGGCAAAAAAAAAGGGGTAATGTATCAGAAGAACCAGGTGTTTAAGTGTTTGGAAAATTAAATCTCCGTATTTAATCCGGAGTCACCACAATGTCAGCATGTATTGTCCGTGATACCAGCCGGTACACGTTAGTTGTGAGGAGGTTACAGCTCATACAGTGGGGAAAAAAGAACGGTCGTAACTGTGCAGAAAAAAAGAATAAAAGTATTAGTGCTGTGTAAAAAGCAGTTGTAAGCAGTGTACACACAGCAATACAGCTATCAGGCAGCCTAAAAACCAGCGCGCTGACACAAAAAAATCCCTCCCTCGTCACTGCTCCTAATAACGCACAATTCCTATCAGCACAACACAGAAGAACTTCTCTTTCCAGCCCTAACCCCTCCCTATGATAAACAGGTCAGCAACCTTCCCTACTGTTAAATCGGCAGAAGTAAAATGGCGGTCGGCGATCAGGGCTTTTATAGACCATGACCCCCCCCAAAGCAAGCAAACACTGCAATGCCCTTCTCTAAAGGCGGTGGACCCGCCCATGTCATCTCTTGCCCACAGTGGCTCATTGGCGAAAAAAGGCACCTGAAAGCATTCGGGAAACCCGACTTTGGCGCTCGGGTCGACAACCGCATGGCCGACTTCACGCTATGGTCGGGTTTCGTTGGGAAATCCATTTGGCGAAAGTCGGCACTTATGAATCTGACCGACCGTTTTCGCTCAACTCTAGTGTAGCAATGCCGCCACTATCGGGGCTCCCCGATACACGGTACCGGTTACTCGGCGACATTAGCATATCCGTGATTACTCGGCTGGAACTCAGGTCTAACCCAGCTTTTTTAGTGGATTTACGACCCAACCGATGCAGGGATTGTCGCCAGGCAATGAAACACCACAGCCTTCTTTGTTGGGTCGTCAGTGATTGGTGGCCGCACGCACATCAGGGGTATAAATCCGGGGAACCACCCTGCTCCGGCCGCTTCAGCCAGGATTGAGATAGTGTAGGGAGACTGCTGTGAGGAGGGTCAATTTTGGGATTTCTTAGTCGTGGGGTCTCCACCTAAACTACTCAAATCCAGCTAAACCAATAGTCCCTTTCTAAGGACTAATTCCAGAGTATATTGGTTCCAGTGTTAGGTAGGCGGGTAGTGAGTTCTCTAACCATCTGGCAAGGCTTGCAGGCACGGTATGTTTTATAGGAATTGCTATATCAAGGGTCCATTCCCTTCCGTATTTGTGCTGCTACCGTAGGATATATGGCCGTACATGCTAGCCCCAAGTGAATCGGATACAGGCCACACACTTTTTTGGTGTTATCCCGTCCGCTCATATTGTCGTGCTCAAAGTTTGCCCAGTTTACGGCAGTTTATTTTTTTTTTTCTTGGTGTCATGTACTTATATACAGCGTATTTACCCCCCCCAAAAAAGAAAAAAACCCACAATTTGTTGAGTTTATCGCCGTACCGAGATTCTGTGCTGTCAAAGTTTGGCCCATGTAGGCCGGTTTTCCTTTTCTTGTCCGGGTGTCACAGTACTGTATACGCACTGTTAGCCCAAAAATAAAAAAAACAGGGCACACATTTTGTCGTAGTGGTACTCCATGGCGCTCATACGGGTGCTCAAAATTTTGGTGTTTAGGCCGGTTTTCCTTTTTTTTTTGACCGGGTGCACAGTCCTGATAACAGCACTAGCTAGCCCAAAAAAAAAAAACAGGGCACACATTTGTCGTTGTGGACTCCGTGGCAAGTCATATCGGTGCGTGGTCAAAGTTTGGCCAGTTTAACCCGCAGTTTTCTTTTTTTTTTTTTTCGGGGGGTTTTAAATGAATTATTTTAAAAGCAGTATTTCGCAAAAAAAAAATAAAAAAAATACAAGCCACCATTTGTCGTACTGGTACCCGGGCAGCCTACTGTGTTGTCAAAGTTTGGCCAATTTACTGCGTTTTCTTTTTTTGTCCGGGTGTCACGTATGATATACACATATTTCGCAAAAAATAAATAAAAAGAGGCCACACATTTGTCAAGTGGTAATAGCCTCCAGCCATATCGTGTGGCTCAAAGTTTGGGCAGTTTATGGAAGTTTCTTTTTTTTTGTCCCCGGGGTCCTGTACTTATACAGCAGATTTCGCAAAAAAATAAAAAAAAAAAACAGGCCACACATTTGTCATGTGGTATCTCCGTGGCAGCTCTATCTGTGTGGCTCAAAGTTTGGCCAGTTTACCGCAGTTTTTCTTTTTTTTTTTTCCGGGTGTCACTGCTGATTACAGCACTAGTTAGCCCAAAAATAAAAAAACAGGGACACTGTTGTGAATGTTTTGGGGAAAAAATTCTGAGCAAAGCTCCCTCTGGGGTTACAAACAGTACTGAACCAATCAATGAGGATTGGGCAACAGGATCCAGAGTGGCTTGATATAAGGGAGGTTCCCTCCCATCTGGTTGCCGGTGATCAATTTTCTTGTCTCAACGTGGTTCGGGTTCATTGGAAGCTTGCGAACTTGCCTCTTCTTCTGCTTTCAGATAAGAATTTTCTGTTTTTGTTTTTGTGCTTACCATTTGCAATTTCTCTGCTTTCTGTGAGGTTAGCCAGGTTCCCCCCCCTGGGGGGGTTGGGCTCCTCTGGTTCGCTGGAGCCACTGTTGTTTTTTTCATTTGCCTTTTCCAGTTTTTTTTCATGGCTGCGGCTTAGTTTTGTTCACCAGAGAACTATTTAGGTGGAAGGTCGTGTGATCCAGGTGTTTTTGCAATTAGTAGCGTTGCATTTTTTAGGTTTTTTTGATTGCGTTTCCTTTCATCCTTTTCGTCTAGGCTGATTGGGCCCCAGCTTTGCTTCATACTGTTTTCTGTCTGTGTCTTTTTCCTTTCTAACCGCCATTACATTTTGGGGGGGTTCCTATGTCTTTGGGATCTGCTCCGGGAAGAACTTTCCTCTTTCTTCTTTTAGGTGAGTTAATCTTCAGGCTGTGCGAGGCGTCTAGGACCAAGTAGGAACGCTCCACGGCTGCCTTTGTTGTGGTGGTTAGTCGGGTACTGCAACCAATAGTTCCAACCTCTCGGTGTATTGCGTTTTTGCCTGCTCTCCTCAGCTACCAAAACTAACAGTATCACCGGCCAAACAAAATTGTATGGTGCTCACAGAAAAGGGAAAAATAGTGTGGAAAGAAAAAAAAAAATTTTCAAGTTTCAAGATTCTTTTTTTTTTTTTCTTTCTTCATTTTTTTTCCCCTTTTTCT
>JARQOD010012269.1:0-20313 GCA_033576555.1 Oophaga sylvatica | reverse complement strand
CCTATCTCTAGACTAATGAGAGTATAATAGCAGCAGTACTCGTACAGGCCAGGTCACGTGCTGTGCCAAACAGTACCTTGAATGGCTTTGATGGCTTCAGAAGTGCCCACACTCTTTGCTGCAGCCTTTCAGCAAGCTTTGTTAGACTGGAGAACCCAAACATGGAACCCGGACATACAGTAAAATATCCTAGGTTTCTGATATGAACCCTGAACTTTCCAGTTCGGGTTCGCTCATCCCTACTCATCAGTTTTCATTAATGTATGCATATTTTAAACACTTATATTACAAATCTCCCATATTTATCTTGTATTCACTTAAGTGTACACAATTGAAAAGGCCATTAATCTTAAAGGAAAGCATGATAGGGAAAGCATGTGAATAATATACAGCGAGTGAAATAAGTATTGAATGCATTACCATTTTTCATTTCTGAATGCGTTTACCAATTCTCACCAGCTGCCTGAAATAACTCATTAAAATCCACACAGGCAAATAAATCAAAACCATAGATGTCCGTAAGTTAAGTTATATGTAATAATGAGAAATGACACAGTGAAAAAGTGTGGAACAAATGGAAGAGAGAGAGGTGCAAAATGTTATAGAAAGTCATGACACCAGTTGAAATCTACCAGTAATTAGAAAGCAGTCCTGCCACTTATTGAAAAATAATATCGGCTGACTCAACTGATGTTCTACTGAATCGTGTCTCAGTACCAAGGTGCCACACAAGATGCAAATTATTTAGAATAAAATCAGTGAGCTGTCCCAATATCTTGGCAACATTATTGGTGCAAAAAATACTGCTGGGCATTGGTTAAAGAAGAATTTCTAAATTACTGAAGTATCCAGTGAGCATTATTGGGACCATAATATGGAAGTGGAAAAAAACATCATTTCACCATAAACCAGCTATGAGTAGGTGCTCCCCACAAAATTTCAACAGAAGAGTGAAAAGAATTACTAGAAGAGTTGTCCAACAGCCAAGGACCACCTGTAGAGAGCCACAGAATGACTGTGGTACAACAGCAGGTACAATTGTTTCAAAGAAAACAAAAGTAATGCACTCAATCTTCATAGCCTGTATGTACGATCACCATGCAAAATGTCATTGCTGAGCAGAAAACATGTTGAAGCACATTTGATGTTTGCTCAACAACATTTAGACAAGCCTGTGAAACACTGGGAGAATACAGACTCATCTGATGAGACCAAAATTTAACTCTTTGAATGCCATAATACACACCAAGTTTGGTAGACAAAAGGCACTGCATATTACCACAAAAACACCATATCAACATTGAAATTTGTAGATGGGAACATCATGATGTGGGGCTTTTTTTCAGCAAATCCCCACTTTATATAATTGTATTAAGGATGAATGGTCAAATGTACAGATATATTATTGATAAAATTCAGTTGCCATCTACAAGGATGATGAGGATGAAATAAGGTTGAGGTTGATAATTTAGCAAAGTAATGATCCCAAACACACACACACACACACACAAAAAATAAAAGCTGCTAGAATGGCCCAGTCAATCATCTGACCTGAATCCAATAGAAAATTAATAGAAGGAACTAAAGCTTACAGTTCATATGAGGAGCCATGGAAGATTCAAGATTTGAAGAGTGTTTGTGTGGAAGAATGGGCCAAATCACACCTGAGCAATGCATGCAACTAGTATCTCCATATAAGAGGAGCCTTAGAGCTGTCATCATCAATAAAGGATTTTGTACAAAGTATTAAATACATTTCAGTAAACTTGCTCAATACTTTTTCCCTGTGTCCTTTCTTATTGTTACATATAACTTAATTTATGGACATCTACTGTTTGATTTCCTTGTCTTTGTGGATTGGATAAGTTGTTTCTAACATTTGGTAAAAATTTCATGCCAACCACACCTTTTATTTATACCATATTTAATTAGAACATGGGTAATGTGTTCAATACTTACTTCACTCGATGTATAACTTTTAGTTAAATATAACACAGATGGATTTGAAATTTTTCTGGCTAACACGGTACCAAATATAATTTATTATTGTACACCAGTTAAATATAAAAAAATGGTGCGTTTACATTAAAATTAAAATTAAGCACTAGAGTTGAGCGAAACAGGCGGTCAGATTCATAAGTCGCCGACTTTCGCCAAAGTCGGGTTTCGTCGAGCGAAACCCGACTATAGCGTGAAGTCGGCCATGAGGTCGTCGACCCGAGCGCGAAAGTCGGTTTTCCCATAATGCTTGCAGGCGCCTTTTTTCAGCCAATGAGCAAGGACGTACACTGTGGGCAACGAAATGACATGGGCAGCGTCCACCACCATCTTAGAGAAGGGCATTGCAGTGATTGGCTTGCTTTGGGGGGCGTCATAGTATCTTTAAAAGCCCTAACTGCCGTTTTACTTCTGCCGATCTTAACAGTAGGTAGAGGTTGCTGATGCTGTTTATCAGTAGGGAGAGAGTTAGGGCTGGAAAGAGAAGTTCTTATGTGCTTGTGCTGATAGCAATTGTGCTGTACAGTTAGTGTGCAGTGACAGGGGAGGATTTTCTTATGTGCAGCAGCGCTGGTTATTAGGCTGCCTGCCAGTGACAGTGGAGGATTTTCTTGTGTGCAGCAGCGCTGGTTATTAGGCTTCCTGCTAGCTGTATTGCTGGTGTACACTGCTGTGCGGACTGCTTTTTACACAGCACTAATACTTTTACTCTTTTTTTCTGCACAGTTAACGAGCGTTCATTTTTTCCCACACCGTATAGAGCTGTACGCTCCTCACACACTACCATGTATCGGCTGGTATCACGGACAAATACATGCTGACTATCTGTGTGTAACTCTGGAAACATATACGGAGATTTAAATTTTCCCCTATGCTATATTACACCTGGTATCTTCTGATACAGTACCTTTTTTCTGCTGTTTGTATTACGGTCAAATCCATACTGAGAGAGCGTCTGTGTGTGACTCCGGAATATATACGGAGATTTAAATTTTCCCTACACTATATACACCTGGTATCTTCTGATACAGTACCATTTTTCTGCTTTTTGCATTCTGGTCAAATCCATACTGAGAGAGCGTCTGTGTGTGACTCCAGAAATATATACAGAGATATAAATTTTCCCCTACACTGTATACAGCTATACACTTCTGATACAGTACCATATTTCCGCTGTATTTTTGGTACATTTTCCCAAACATGAGGAAGTATGAGGGATCGATTTCCCGCTTCTGCACAAAGGAATCTCGAGCCATTCCTGCTGCGGTCTCCCATCCTTCTCCGGCCGCAGTGGACTCTACTCAGCATAGATGTCGGTCCCAGCGTCTCGCCCAGTCTAGCATTGTGCAGAGGATTACTGCTGCCTCTCCAGGCTCTGCTATTGTAGCCAGTACTGGTTAGCGGTGAGCAGACATCTTTAGGACAAAGTCCTTGCTTTCCCCTTCTGAGCATGCCCAGGGTAAGATCTCTCATTGGAGATCAGGGGTCACATGCTCAGTACTGCAGCAGCTCCTATTGGTCCACCAGGAAGGTCCTGAAATTACCTGTGTTTTGGAACAGTTTCCTATTGGTCCTTATCTGGCAGGCTCTGTAGTTGCTACTATACAAGGGTGGCATGGTCGTGCTGCCATGCGCTAGTATCAATCACATTATGTGCTTTGCGCCAGGGTGATCTTGCACGCATGTGTTAGGGCTCGGCTGAAATAAGCCCTAGAATACCGGCACCTCAGGTGAGCAGATCGTATGCACGTGTTTATTGGCTCGCTGAAATAAGCCCCTAGAATACCGGCTTCTCCGGTGAGGGGATTGTCTGATTGCGTTACTACGGACTGCTGTCCGCACAGCAGTTGTCTGTGCATACCTGTGGCGTTAACAGGACACAGTCCATATTTCTGCGTTTCTACCTTAGCGACTCTGTGGTGTAACAGTTCGTTTACACCACAATATAGGGCCCGGTCTATAGTTGCGACTCTGTGAAGTAACAGAGTTCGCCATACCGCCATCCTACTAGCAGCAGGCTCAGCCTGCACGGTGGACCCTGGGCTGCGAACGCACTTATTATTTATATTTATTTTGTGCGTTCCGCCAGCCCTAACAGTATGGTGGAAGAGGCCACGGACGTGGGCGGGGGGGGAAGCTGGTACTGATGGTGGTGGTGGTGCATCTGCTGGTAGTGCCAAAAACACAATAGCACCTAAGGCAGGAGGTGTTGAGCCTGCTCATCGTCTGGCTCCAGAAGGCCTGGAAGGCTCCCTTTTCTGAGAGTAGGTAAACCGCTTTTAAAGCCGGAGCATCAGGAACAGGTTTTGGATTACATTGCCGAAACAGCCTCCAGTTCTATCGCCTCCTCTTCTGAAGTTTCAAAAACTGCAAGCACTGAGTCGTCAATGCAGGCTCCTGGTCAGGAACGACACCTTTCCTTGTGTCCTTCACCACCAACAAAAGTGGAGGATGCGGCAGGCCACACTTCAGATTACTCCATGGAGCTCTTTTCACACACCATGCCTGAGTTTTCAGGTCAAACCTAAATTCCCCAGTCCAAGATGAATATGACATGGAGTGCACTGATGCACAGCCACTGCTATATGATTCTGCTGGTACATTCACCCAGAGAACTGCATTGCCCTCGCAGTCTACTGAGCCAGATTCTGACCCTGATTAAACTCAGGTGCCCCTTCCCCCATAATCTATCACCTTACACGGTGACACAGAGGAAGGTGCAGATGAAATTGAAAAGGAGGTGATGGATGACCCAGTTGTTGACCCGGATTGGCATCCATTGGGGGAAGAGGGTGCCACTGGCAATAGCTCAGAAGAGGAGGATGATCCGCAGCAGGTATCGACATCGCAGCTGTAGTTATCTGGCAGCCCGTAGCAGTCCAAAAACGTGTTAAAAAAACAAAAAGAGTTGCAGGACAGCTTGGCCAGATGGTCAAATTAGCACAGCGTGCGAGTCCTGAAAATTTATCCCATAGTAGAAAGAGTGCAGTGTGACACTTTTTTGACCAAAATCCTATTGATGAGGCATAGGTTATCTGTATGAAGTGCGGAAGGACCTTTAGCCGAGGTAAAAATCTCCAAAATTTGAATACCAGTTGCATGCTTAGACATTTTAAACACCATGCACTTGCAAGCATGGATAGAAAACAAAACCTCAGGTAGCAGATATGCACCTGTTCCGACTGAAGGTAGCCAGCAACGCTACTTCGCTTCCACCACTGTAACCCACCGGTTAGCACATCACCAGCAAGAAATGTTGAGGTGTCATCGCAAGGCCAAAGCAGTCAAGGAATCACAATGTTTTTTCAGCGAAAGACTGAATCTAGGCCATCATCACACCACCACCCATCACCATCACCAACCCCTCTCAGTCCGCCATGTCCACCGCTAGTTCCCCCATATGAAGCTCTCAAGTCCAGCTCACCCTAGCAGACACTCTGAGTTAGGACAAGAAAGTACTCATCCTCATCCGCGTACACTGACTTTGAACGCCTTCATTGGCAAACTGATCTCATTGGAGATGATGCCCTTTCATTTGGTTGAAAGCGCAGCTTTCCGAGAGCTCATGGCCTACGCTTTCCCATGCTATGACCTACCCAGTCGACACTTCTTTTCTAGAAAAGTCATCTCTGCCCTCCACCTGCATGTGAAAGGCCATATTGTCCATCCACTCAAACAATCAGTGAGTGGAAAGGTACTCTTCACATCAGATGCATGGACCAGTAGTCATGGCCAGGGCCGTTACGTGTCCATCACTGCGCACTGAGTTAATATGGTGGATGCAGGGTCACAGGGGACAGCGGCAGTGCCACGATATAGGCAACAGTTGGCTATAGGCATTCGACCCTTCTCCTACTCCTCCTGCAGAAGCGAAAGCTCGTTGACAGAGCACAGTCACATAAGCACTCCATCCGCAGCTGCCAGTGTTGCACACGAGGTGTCCTACTATCGAACAGCTAGTGGTAAATGTCAGCAGGCTGTTTTAAAGATGATGTCTTTGGGCGACAAAAGACACACCGCTGAGGTACTGGCCGACTACTTGCAGCGAGAAATTATGTGGCGGACAAAGCCCTGGCAAAACTCAGACACATACCTTGCCTGGCTCACAGCTTGAACCTGGTGGTGTAGTGCTTCACAAATAGTTATTTGGAGTTACCAGCCCTGCTCCATAAGGTGCGAAGACTGTGCTCGCACATCCGTCGCTCGCCGTAGACTCCAGTCGTATGCAGAGGCTGCAGCGATTGGTCCACCTCCCTAAGCACCGCATAATCATAGACGTTGCGACAAGGTGGAACTCCACATGCACATGGTTGAGGGGCTGTGCGAACAGAGGCAGGCTGTAATGCATTTGTGGGAGGATACATGAGCAGGCAGTTTGACTTCAGACATCGAGTTGTCGGGTGTGCAGTGGTCAAAGCTGAAAGACCTCTGTAAAGTCCTTCAGTCTTTTGAGGAATGCACACGGCTGGTAAGTGCAAATGACGCCATCATTAGCATGAGCATCCCACTTTTGCGTCTGCTCATGCAAACTTTGACGCACATTAAGGATCAGGCGTCTGCAGCGGAGGAGGAAGAGGAGGAGGAGGGAAGCCTTGATGACAGTCAGCCATTGTCTGCTCAGGGAACTGTCCTGCACGAGGTGGAGGAAGAAGAAGAAGAGGAGGAGGATGCTTCTCAGGGGGCAAGAGAAAATATTGGCTTTCCAAAGTCAGGTACAGGGTTTGTGCGTGACTGGAGGGATGTGGATTTGGCAGAAAGTGCTCCTCCACCCACCACTGGCAGTGCATCATTGACACCTGAAACATTGGCGCACATGTGTGATTATGTCTTGCGGATCAAAAAAAGGGACCCCCGCATTGCCAAAATTATGAAGGATGATGACTACTGGTTGGCCAGCATCCTCGATACATGCTATAAAGGCAAATTACAGAACATCATGCCACAGTAGAACATAGAGCTAATATTGGCAAACAAACAAGCAACTCTGGTAAACCATTTGTTAGAGGCATTCCAGCACACAGCAGCGGTATACAGGTTCTACCACGAGCCATACTGGGCCAAATGGAAGAGGTGTTTGTGGTGCTCACAGCCAAAATGGCGTTGGAGACAGGGGTTTCATGACCATGTTGTGGACTGATTTCTCGAGTAACGCTCACACGACTATTAATACTGAATTGATTGCAATAGACAGAAGACAGCAGTTGTCAACTGTGGTTCAAAATTACCTCTCCTCCCCTAACGATATTCTGCCTCACAGGTCATTCCCCTTTGATACTGGGCCTGTAAACTGGACACCTGGCATGAATTGGCACAATATGCCTTACAGGAGCTCGCTTGCCCTGCTGGTAGTGTGATATCAGAAAGAGTCTTCAGTGCTGCTGGATCAGTCCTGACAGAAAGAAAGACCCGGCTGTCGACCCAAAACGTTGGTGATCTCACTTCATTAAATGAACCATGCCTGGGTTTCAATGGATTTTGTTCCACCTTCCCCTGATGACACATAGGTTGCCAGCAAAATGGCTTGCTTTGTCCTCCTCTTCCTCTGACTTCTCCAATTCCACCATTTGCAGCTGCTGAACGTCCAGCCTACACCTCAACATATTGCCAGTTTTTCCACCTCCCTAACTGGGCTGTACCCCCAGGGCCAGCGTCAGCACCTGGCGCACCGGCAAGTGCCGGGGCCCTGAGCAGGTGGGGGGCCCACTCGCCATTCAGAGACACCGGCGTACTTTGAGGGCCCTGTGCCAGCGCCGGCGTCCAAGAGTGGGCCCCCTGCTTGCTCAGGGCCCCAGTACATGCAATATTTATCTCTCCATGCTCCTCCGCTGTGACTTCCTCACCGTTTCCTCACAGTGACATTCAGGTCAGAGAGCGCGATGACGTCACATCTGTGTGCCCTCTGCCTGAACAGTCACAGTGCAGAGAGCTGGAAGATGGCGACGATGAGGAGTCCAGAGTAAAGCAGTGCTCAGCCAGGAGAGGTATTTCATTTTTATAATGTTTGGAGCAATATATGGGAGCATTATACACTGGAGAATTATATTTGGGGCCCATCATACACTTGAGCATCATAGATAGGGCCCATTATACACTGGAGCATTTTATATTGGGCACATCATACACTGGAGCATTATAAATGGTGCCCATCATACACTGGAGCATCATATACAGGGTCCATTATACACTGGAGCACCATATGGGGCCCATTATATATGGAGCATTATATAGGCCCATCATACACTGGAGCATCATATGGGCCCATTATATTTGGCGCATCATATGGGGCACATTATATATGGAGCATCACATGGAGCACATTATATATGAATCGTTATATATGGGGACCATTATATTTGGAGCATTATACGGGGCTCACCATACACTGGAGCTTAATATATGGGGCCCATCATATACTAGAGCATCATATGGGGTTCATTATTTATGGGGCATCAAATAGGCCCTTTTATATATGGGAATCTAATGGAGCACATATGGGCCTATTCTGTATGGAGCAATATATGGAGCCCATTCTGTATGGAACAATATATGGGGCCCATCATATACTGTATGGAGCTTTATATGCGACTCATTTATACTGTATGGAACAATATGTGGGGCTCATTATACTCTATGTGGAAGGTCCTATTACTGTATGGCACCTTTATTGGGGACCATCATATCCTGGAGCATTATGTGGAGCTCATCATATACTGTATGGAACATTATATGGGACTAATTATGTATGGAGCAATATATGGGGCTCATTATTCTGTATGGCGCACTATGTGGTGCCCATAATACTGTATGGAGGACTATACTGTCCGGTTTTTGAGCTATTGTAGAATTTACAATAGGTATCACTCATGTAATGTAAGAAGTGAAGTATTTGGCATTATACTATACCTATATTTCTGTGTTGCATCGGAGCATCATGAATTGTGGTATGTGTTAAAGGGGCCCACTGAGACTCTTTCGCCTGGGGCCCACGAAAACCTGGAGCCAGCCTGCCCCCCCACAACTTTAGCCAAATAACCCCCAGTTTTCAATGCGTTAATATTATTATAAAGTAAGTTAAGGTTGACAAGCTAAAGTAATAAGAATTCATGTCGTTGGCATTGTATATGGGCAGCATGGGTGGCTCAGTGGATAGCACTGCAGCTCTGGAGTCCTGGGTTCTCATACCACCAAGGACAACATCTGCAAGGAGTTTGTATGTTCTCTCAATGTTTGCGTGGGTTTCCTCGGGTACTCCGGTTTCCTCCCACATTCTAAAGACATACTGATAGGGAATTTAGATTGTTAGCCCCATCAGGGACAGTGATGATAATGTGTGCAAACTGTAAAGCGCTGCGGAATTATGTTAGTGCTATATAAAAATAAAGATTATTATTATTGAATGGGCACTGTAGGTGTCTTTACTGTCCTCCACTGACTGCTGACTTTTCTTCCCCTTTGACTTTAATTGGGGTCAGCCGTTTCATTAAACTCGACTTTTGGAAAGTTAGGTGGGTCCGAAACCCGACTAGACCCTCTCGGAGGCAAAGTCACTCATTCACTATTAACCCCTTATCCATTGGACGTAATATTCCGTCCATGTGACCTGGTACTTAATTCCCATGGACGGAATAGTACGTCCAGGGCGTTCAGCTGCGCTCCCGGGGGAGCCCAGCTGATCGCCGCCGGGTGTCAGCTGAATATCACAGCTCACACCAGGCACTATGTGTCAGGAGCGGTCACGGACCACTCCCGGCACATTAACCCCTGGCACACCGCGATCAAACATGATCTCGGTGTACCGGGGGCACAGGGGAGCATCCCCTGAGGACCCTCAGAACAGCGCGGTGTGTCGTGCTGTTCGAGGGACTCTCCTCACTGCAGGGCCCCGGATCCAAGATGGCCGCGGGTCTGCAGGGAGGCGGCTTCCCAGTGCCTGCTGAGAGCAGGCACTGAGAAGCCTCCAGCACTGCCTGTGCGATCGCTGGTGTGACAGAGTGCTGTGCACACTGTCACACCAGCGATCTGACCCATACTGTGATGTCCCACCTGGGACAAAGTAAAAATGTTACAAAAAATAAAAATAAACATGTGTAAAAAAGTTCCTAAATAATGAAAAAAAAAAAAATTCCCAATAAATTCACTTCTTTAATGTAAAAAAAAAAAAAACAACAATAAAAGTACACATATTTAGTATCGTCGCGTCCGTAACGACCCACCCTATAAAACTGTCCCACTAGTTAACCCATTTAGTGAACCCCTTGAAAAAAAAAAAAAAACAAGTCTAAAAAAACAATGATTTATAATACTGCCAAACAAAAAGTGGAATAACACGCGATCAAAAAAGACGGATACAAACAATCATGGTACCGCTGAAAAACGTCATCTTGTCCCGCAAAAAACTAGCTGCAATTCAGCATCATAAGCAAAAACAATAAAAAAAGTTATAGCTCGCAGAATAAAGCGATGCAAAAATAATTATTTTTTATATATAATCGTTTAATTGTATAAAAGCGCCAAAACATAAAAAAATTATATAAATGAGGTATCGCCGTAATCGTACTGACCCGAAAAAATAATACTCCATTATCAATTTTACCACATGCGGAACACTATAAACGCCCCTCCCCCAAAAGAAACTCATGAAATGCTGTTTTTTGTTCATTTTGCCTCCCAAAAATTGTAATAAAAAGCGATCAAAAAATGTCATGTGCCCAAAAATGGTACAAATAAAAACGTCACCTCATCCCACAAAAAATAAGACCTCACATGACTCTGTGGGCCATAATATAGAAAAATTATAGCTCCCAAAATGTATAATGCAAAAATTACTTTTTGCAATAAAAAGCGTCTTTTAGCGTGACAGCTGCCAATCATAAAAACCCGATATAAATAGTAAATCAAAACCCCTCTTTATCACCCCCTTAGTTAGGGAAAAATAATAAAATTAAAAAAATGTATTGTTAGGGGTCGAGTTCCCTCTTCTGCACAAGGGGAATCTCGAGCCATTCGTCTCCGGCCGCAGTGGACTCTGGTCAGCTTAGACGTCGGTCCCAGCGTCTCGCCCAGTCTGGCAGTGTGCAGAGGAATTACTGCTGCTCCTCAAGACTCTGCTATTGCGGCCAGTACTGGTTAGCGGCGAGCAGATGTCCTAAGGACAAAGTCCTTGTTTTTCCCTTCTGAGCATGCCCAGGGTGAGATCTCTCATTGGAGATCAGGGGTCACATGCTCAGGTACTTCAGCAGCTCCTATTGGTCTGCCAGGAAGGTCCTGTGACTACTGGTGTTCTGGAACAGGTTTCATTGGTCCCTGTTTCTGGCAGTCCTGTAGCTGTTATTATAAAGGGTGGCAATGCTGAGCCGCCATGCGCTAGTATCAACCATTATATGCTTTGCACCAGTGTGGTCATGCGTGTGTGTGGTTAGGGCCCCGGCTGAAATAAGCCCTAGAATACCGACTTAATCGGTGAGGAGTTTGGTATGCTAGCTGGTCGGGGTCGGTGTCCTAGATGCCCTAGATTACCGGCATAACCGGTGAGGAGTTTGATTGCCGTATTCAGGGTCTGGCGTTCAGACGCCATAGATTGCGGGTGACTCCCGCGAGGACGTTAGCTCATGATCACGTTCTATGTTCGCTTAGCACTTACTGTGTACCTGGGTGCCTGACAGGATACAGAACTTTTTCTCAGCGGCTCTGTGATGTACAGGGTTCGCTTTCAACACTAGACAGCGCCCTAGCGTGTTTATTTTGCGACTCAGTTGTGTTTAGTGAGTTTGCACACATTGCCATATAGCGCTGTGGCACTCCTAGCGGCTCTGTGAAATAACAGAGTTCACACATATTGTCACAGCGCATTGCGGTGTTTATTTTTGTGACTCTGCGGAATAACAGAGTTCGCGTCTTGCGCCATTTTACTAGCAGCAGGTTCCGCCTGCACGGTGGACCCCGGGCTGTGAACGCATCTCTCTACCTCATATATTTGGTGCGTTCCGCAGACCCTAACATAATACTAGCGCCAGGGTCTGGCTAGTAAAATGGCGGATGACCAGCGTCTATCGCAGTACATCCAGCAGCTGGAGGTAGGTTGGCGGCTCTTGAGCGCACAACCTCAGCTGTGGATGTTACCGCAGTCACTGTTCAGGCTGCTAGCATGGCTGCAGCCAGTTTTGTCTTCTGCCACCTCTGCCCCTACATTATCCCACCTCCCGCTTCCTGACAAGTTTGCCGGTGACAGCAAGCAATGTCGGGGATTCGTGAGTCAGTGCTCTATACAGCTCGAGCTTCTGGCTGCACGTTTCCCCATGGATCGGGACAAGTGGGTTTTGTACTCTCTCTACTCTCGGGCAGAGCGTTGGAGTGGGGCAACGCCGCTGTGGAGCGCGACTATCGTGTGGTGCGGAGTGCTCCTCGTTTCCTGGAGGCTCTTAAAAAGGTCTTTTTTAGGACCTCAGGTCACCCACGATACGGCGCTACAACTGCTGGTATTGGCACAGGGTTCGTCTTTGGTCAGTCAGTTTTCCATCCAGTTTCGGACTCTGACCTCAGAGCTAGACTGGTCGGATAAAGTTCTTATTCCAGTCTACTGGCGAGGACTGGCTGACCATGTTAAAGACGCTTTGGCTACCAGGAGATTCCCGCCACACTGGAGAAGCTTATCTCCATATATACCCGCATCGACCTCCGTTTTCACGAGCGGAGGTTGGAGCGGGCCCAGTGTAGGCAGAGGATTCAGTTGGCTCCCACCTTTGCCAAACCTCTCAAATCCCCCGATCTGGCATCCGAACCCTAAAAGGCCACAGAGGTTCCTCATGCAGGACCTAAGTCTCGGACCGTCCGAGTATCCGTGGTCTGTAACCTTTGTCAGCATACAGGACACTATGCCAACAAATGTCCACAGCGATCGGGAAGCGATCGCGTCTAGTGGCCCTGGGAGGAGGTTCACTAGAGACAGCGGCATTTTCCTCCAAGATGACACTTAAAGGGACAATCACTGTAGGCACTTCCACTCTCACCGCCGACCTTTGCCTGGACTCAGGAGCAGAGGGGAACTTCATGTCCTCTAACTTTGCTCGCCGTCATGCAATACCTCTGGTGGCTCTTGACAAATCAGTGACTGTCCGGGTAGTGAATGGGTCGACATTGCCCTCACAAATTACACACCAGACTGTTCCACTTGCGTTGTTTGTATCTCCTTCCCATCAGGAACTTATTTCCCTACTCGTCCTTCCCGAGGGAATAGACAAGATCCTACTAGATATACCTTGGCTCCGTTTCCACTCCCCACATATAGAGTGGACTTCGTTTAGGATACTGGGTTGGAGTGATGCATGTAGAGGCAGATGTGTCAGGAGTTGCGTTCAGGTTACCACTACTGAGTTACCCGCAGATCTTACTCCACTTCCCAAGTGCTACTGGTCATATGCAGACGTGTTCTCCAGAAGGCTGCGGATACTCTTCCGCCTCATCGCCCCTATGACTGTCCTATCGACCTCTTGCCTGGCGCAGAACCTCCTCGGGGAAGGGTCTATCACCTCTCTCTTCCTGAGACAGAGGCCATGTCGCAATATATTCAGGAGAACCTGGCAAGAGGGTTTATTAGGAAGTCAGTGTCACCGGCAGGGGGAGGATTCTTCTTCGTGCAGAAGAAGAACGGAGAATTACGTCCGTGTATTGATTACAGGGGTCTTAACGCCATCACCGTTAAAAACAAGCACCCATTGCCCCTGATTTCTGAGCTCTTTGATAGGCTTCGGGAGCAAGGGTATTCACTAAACTAGATCTGCGTGGTGCTTATAACCTGATTCGCATCTGTGAGGGGGACGAATGGAAGACGGCTTTTAATACCAGGGATGGGCATTACGAATATCTGGTGATGCCCTTTGGGCTCTGTAATGCCCCAGCCGTTTTCCAAGACTTTGTCAATGACATCTTCCGGGATATGCTCTCCACCTCGGTCGTAGTCTATCTGGATGATATACTCATCTTCTCTCCAGATATTGACTCCCACCGGAGAGATGTCTGCAGAGTCTTCGACCTCTTACGGGCTAATTCCCTTTATGCTAAGTTAGAGAAATGTATGTTTGAGCTGGAGTCTTTACCTTTCCTTGGTTATATCACCTCAACCCAGGGATTGGCTATGGATCCGGCCAAACTACAGGCTGTGATGGACTGGCAGGAACCCCACTCTCTTAAAGCGGTGCAGCTCTTTATGGGGTTCATTAATTACTATCGACAGTTCATTCCCCATTTCTCTACCTTGGTAGCTCCCTTGGTAGCCCTCACCAAGAAGGGAGCAAATCCCAAATTGTGGTCGGAAGAGGTCTCCAAGGCTTTCACTTCTATTAAGTCTCATTTTGCTAGCGCTCCCATCCTACATCGCCCCGATGTTGATAATTTTTATTGGAGGTGGATGCCTCATCCGTTGGTGCTGGAGCAGCCCTCTTCCAAAAGGATGCTCAAGGTCGGAAGCATCCTTGCTTCTTCTTCTCTAAGACCTTCACATCAGCGGAGAGGAATTATTCCATCGGGGATAGGGAGTTGCTAGCCATGAAGTTGGCCTTCTCTGAGTCGAGACATCTGTTGGAGGGGGCCCGCTTTCCCTTCCAAGTCTTCACCGACCACAAAAATTTGGTGTATCTGCAGTCAGCCCAGCGGCTTAACTCTCGCCAGGCCAGATGGTCCTTGTTCTTCTCCCGGTTTAATTTCACACTCCATTTCCTCTCGGGAGAGAAGAACATTCGTGCAGACGCTCTCTCTCGCTCTGTGGTGTCCTCTGAGGAGGAGGTGGAGGAGCCTCGGCTTATTGTTCCCACAGAGAGCCTGAGAACAGTGGCCCCGGTTTCGCTAGAGTCTGTGCCCCCGGGCAAGACTTTTGTGCCTACCAATTTGCGACCGGAGGTACTCTCTTGGGCACATTCTTCCAGGGTGGGTGGACACTTTGGGGCAAAGAGGACATCTGAATTGCTGGCGAGGACATACTGGTGGCCGCATATGGTCCGTGAGGTTGGGGACTATGTTCGGACGTGTGTCTCCTGCGCCAAGAATAAGTCTCCATGACAACGGCCAGCTGGGTTACTTTACCCTTTGCTGGTGGCAGACAGGCCCTGGGAGATGGTTGGGATGGACTTTGTGGTGGGCTTGCCCAAGTCTCGGGGTTGCACCATCATTTGGGTAATCACCGACCATTTCTCCAAAATGGTGCATCTGGTGCCGCTACCACGGTTACTTTCTGCACGGGCTCTGGCAGCGTTGTTCGTTAGGCACATCTTCCGTTTACACGGCATGCCGACAAGATTGTCAGTGACCGAGGACCCCAGTTTGCGTCTCGGTTCGGAGAGAGCTTTGTCGTCTACTCAGTATTGAGTTAAATCTCTCTTCAGCGTACCATCCTGAGATGAATGGGTTGGTAGAGAGGGCCAACTAGACCTTGGTCACCGATCTACGACATTTTGTCTCTGCCAGGCAGGATGACTGGGCATCCTTGCTACCATGGGCTGAGTTTGCACTAAACAATGCTGTGGCAGACTCCACCGGACAGACTCCATTCCTCCTGAACTACGGTCAGCATCCGCGGGTTCCGGTGCCCATGCCCGTGTCTTCCGCCGAATCCAGGGTGGCAGACTGGGCTGTGGAGGCACGGGACATTTGGGACCGTACCCAGGATGCCATTCAGGCGTCCAAGGAGAGGATGAGGTCTTCCGCCGACGCACATCGGTGCCCCGCTCCAACATTTGCTCCTGGGGACTTGGTGTGGCTCTCCACCCGTAACATTAGGCTGCGAGTTGAGTCCACTAAGTTGGCACCCCGCTACCTGGGTCCTTTCAAGGTCCTCGAGCAGGTTAACCCTGTGGTATACCGTTTGGCTCTTCCACCACGCCTGGGTATCTCCGACACCTTTCACGTATCCCTCTTGAAACCCGTGCTCATGTACCGGTTTTCCGAGTCATCTGCTGGGACATCGGGTTCGTCTACGGATGACCATGAGGTGAACGCCATCGTAGGGTGTAAGGTGGCACGGGGCAAAAGATTTTATTTGGTGGATTGGAGGGGTTATGGGCCTGAGGATAGGTCCTGGGAGCCTGCCGAGCACGTTCACGCTCCGCAGCTCATCGCTGCTTTTTAAAGCAGCGAGGCCCAGAGAAGGGGGGCCCTAGGAGGGGGGTAATGTTAGGGGTCGAGTTCCAGCTTCTGCAGAAGGGGAATTTCGAGCCATTCCGGCTGCAGTCTCCCATTCGTCTCCGGCCGCAGTGGACTCTGCTCAGCTTAGACGTCGGTCCCAGCGTCTCGCCAAGTCTGGCAGTGTGCAGAGGATTACTGCTGCTCCTCCAGACTCTGCTATTGTGGCCAGTACTGGTTAGCAGCGAGCAGATGTCTTTAGGACAAAGTCCTTGTTTTTCCCTTCTGAGCATGCCCAGGGTGAGATCTCTCATTGAAGATCAGGGGTCACATGCTCAGGTACTTCAGCAGCTCCTATTGGTCTGCCAGGAAGGTCCTGTGACTACTGGTGTTCTGGAACAGGTTTCATTGGTCCTTGTTTCTGGCAGGTCCTGTAGCTGTTATTATAAAAGGGTGGCAATGCTGAGCCGCCATGCGCTAGTATCAACCATTATATGCTTTGCGCCAGTGTGGTCATGCGTGTGTGTGTTTAGGGCCCCGGCTGAAATAAGCCCCTAGAATACCGACTTAATCGGTGAGGAGTTTGGTATGCTAGCTGGTCAGGGTCGATGTCCTAGATGCCCTAGATTACCGGCATAACCGGTGAGGAGTTTGATTGCTGTATTCAGGGTCTGGCGTTCAGACGCCATAGATTGCGGGTGACTCCCGCGAGGACGTTAGTGCATGATCACGTTCTATGTTCACTTAGCACTTACTGTGTACCTGGGTGCCTGACAGGACACAGAACTTTTTCTCAGTGGCTCAGTGATGTAACAGGGTTCGCTTTCAACGCTAGACAGCGCCCTAGCGTGTTTATTTTGCGACTCAGTTGTGTTTAGTGAGTTCGCACACATCGCCATATAGCGCTGCGGCACTCCTAGCGGCTCTGTGAAATAACAGAGTTCACACATATTGCCACAGCGCATTGCGGTGTTTATTTTGGCGACTCTGCGGGATAACAGAGTTCGCGTCTTGCGCCATTTTACTAGCAGCAGGTTCCGCCTGCACGGTGGACCCCGGGCTGTGAACGCACCTCCCTACATCATATATTTGGTGCGTTCCGCAGACCCTAACATGTATTTATTTCCATTTTCCCATTAGGGTTAGGGTTAGGGTTGGGGATAAAGTTAGGGTTAGGGTTGGGGCTAAAGTTAGGGTTAGGGTTGGGACTAGGGTTCTGGGTGTGTTAGGGTTAGGTTTGTGGTTAGGGTTATGATTAGGGTTGGGATTAGTGTTGGGGGTGTGTTGGGGTTAGGGTTGGAGTTAGAATTGGGGGTTTCCACTGTTTAGGCACATCAGGGGCTCTCCAAATGTGACATGGCGTCTGATTTCAATTCTAGCCAATTCGGCGTTGAAAAAGTCAAACGGTGCTCCTTCCCTTCTGAGCTCTGCCATGCGACCAAACAGTAGTTTACCCCCACATATGGGGTATCAGCATACTTAGTACAAATTGCACAATAACTCTTGGGGTCCAATTTCTTCTGTTACCCTTGGGAAAATAAAAAATTGGGGGCGAAAATATCTACTTTGTAGAAAAAAATATGATTTATTATTCTTATGGCTCTACTTTAAAAACTTCTTTGAAGCAATTGGGGGTTTAAAGTTCTCACCACACATCTAAATAAGTTCCTTTGGGGGTCTAGTTTCCAAAATGGGGTCACTTGTGGGGGTTTCCACTGTTTAGGCACATCAGGGGCTCTCCAAAAGCGACATGACACCCCCAGACCATTCCATCAAAGTCTGCATTGCAAAACGTCACTACTTCACTTACGAGCCCCGACGTGTGCCCATACAGTAGTTTTCTCCCACATATAGGGTATCTGCGTACTCAAGACAAATTGGAAAACAACTTTTTGGGTCCAATTTCTCCTGTTACCCTTGGGAACATAAAACAACTGGGGACTAAAAGATCATGTTTGTGGAAAAAATATGATTTTTTTTTATTTTCACGTCCGGGCGTTATAAACTTCTGTGAAGCACTTGGGGTTCAAAGCGCTCACCACACATCTAGATAAGTTCCTTTGGGGGTCTAGTTTACAAAATAGGGTCACTTGTGGGTGGTTTCCACTGTTTAGGCACATCAGGGGCTCTCCAAACGCGACATGACACCCGCAGACTATTCCATCAAAGTCTGCATTACTAAACATCACTACTTCTATTCCGAGTCTCAACATGCCTCAACACAGCAGTTTTCTCCCACATATAGGGTATCAGCATACTATATACAAATTGGACAACAACTTTTAGGGTACAGTTTCTCGACTTACCCTTGGGAAAATAAAAAATTGGTGACTAAAAGATCATTTTTGTGGGAAAAAATAGGATTTTTTATTTTCATGCCCGGGCATTATAAACTTGTGTAAAGCACTTGGGGGTTCAAAGTGCTCACCACAGATCTAGATAAGTTCCTTAGGGGGTCTAGTTTCCAAAATGGGGTCACTTGTGGGGGTTTCCACTGTTTAGGCACATCAGGGACTCTGCAAACTGAACATGACTCCCATCAAAGTCTGCATTCCAAAATGTCATTACTTCCTTTCCGAGCCCTTCCGTGCACCCAAACAGTATTTCTCCCCCACATATGGGGTATCACCGTACTCAGGACAAATTGGACAACAACTTTTGAGGTCCAATTTCCTTGTAAAAAAATCAAAAATTGGAAAATTGGGGACTATAAAATCATTTTTTGCGCAATTTATTTATTTTTTTGCTTTTACACCCAGGCATTATAAACTTTAGTGAAACATTTGAGGGTTGAATGTGCTCCCAACAGATCTAGATAAGTTCCTTAAGGGGTCTAGTTTCCAAAATGGTGTCACTTGTGAGGGTTTCCACTGTTTAGGCACATCAGGGGCTCTCCAAACGCGACAAGGCATACAGCCAATTCTGCGTTGAAAAAGTCAAACTGCGCTCCTTCCCCTCCGAGCTCTGCCATGCACCCAAACAGTGGTTTACCCCCACATATTGGGTATCAGCGTACTCAGGATAAATTGCACAATAATTTTTGAGATCTTGTTACCCTTGGGAAATTAAAAATTGGGGCGAAAAGATCATTTTTGTGGAAAAAATATGATTTTTTAATTTTACGGCTCTACGTTATAAACTTGTGTGAAGCACTTGGGGGTTCAAAGTGCTCATCACAGATCTAGATAAGTTCCTTAGGGGGTCTAGTTTCTAAAATGGGGTCACTTGTGGGGGATTCCCACTGTTTAGGTACATCAGGGATATCCAAATGCGACATGGCGTCCAGTCTCGATTCCAGCCAATTTTGGTTTGAAAAAATTCAAATGGCGCTCCTTCCCTGCCGTGCGCCCAACCAGTGGTTCCCACCCACATATGGGGTATCAGCGTACTCAGGAAAATTTGGACAACAAATTTTATGGTCCAATTTCTCATGTTACCCTAGGGAAAATAAAAAAATGGTGACTTAAATATTACTTTTGTGGAAAAAAATAGGATTTTTTATTTTCATGCCCGGGCATTATAAAATTGCGTGAAGCACTTGGGGGTTCAAAGTGCTCACCACAGATCTAGATAATTTCCTTAGGGGGTCTAGTTTACAAAATGGGGTCACTTGTGGGGGTTTCCACTGTTTAGGCACATCAGGGACTCTGCAAACTGAACATGACACCCATCAAAGTCTGCATTCCAAAACGTCATTACTTCCTTTCCGAGCCCTGCGGTGCGTCCAAACAGTATTTCTCCCCCACATATGGGGTATCAGCGAACTCAGGACAAATTGGACAACAACTTTTGGGGTCCAATTTCCTTGGGAAAAATCAAAAATTGGGGACAAAAAAATCATTTTTGTGGATTTTTTTTTTCACACCCAGGCATTATAAACTTTAGTGAAACACTCGGGGTTCAAAGTGCTCACAACAGATCTAGATAAGTTCCTTAGGGGGTCTAGTTTCCAAAATGGTGTCACATGTGGGGGATTTCCACTGTTTAGGCACATTAGGGGCTCTCAAAACGCGACATGGCGTCCAATCTCAATTCCCGCAAATTTTGTTTGAAAAGTCAAGCGCCGCTCTTTCCCTTCTAAGCCCTGCCGTGCGCCCAGACAGTGGTTTTCCCCACATATGGGTATCGGCGTACTCAGTAGAAATTGAACAACAACTTTTTCTGTCCATTTTCTCCTTTTACCCTTGTGAAAATAAAAAAAATTGT
>JARQOD010012268.1:0-20313 GCA_033576555.1 Oophaga sylvatica | reverse complement strand
GAGTGACATTTTTCTTAAAAAAGGTTTCTGACGCCTCTCACACACCAAAACCAGATCTCCCTTTGCACGACAGGGCAAAGTGCCCTTTGGATACCTTAGTGCTGTCTTTTGGGCCTTTCCCGGGCATCGCCACTTCGGGGCTTAAAAGGGGTTCCCTTTTTGGGAGATACCCCGGGGGTTTCAGGAAAATTTCCTTGGAGTTGTGGACGAGGGAGCCGATTTAAAATTCTCGGGGAACCTGATGGGGGGAAAAAAAGGTTCCGGATTGAAATCGCTGAAGAAAAGAATTCTTTTTTTTCCCGGGGATTTTTGGTAAACATGGTGTTTTATGACTTTCCTGAAGTTTCGGAAGCCCCGATAAATTGCCTGCGGGAGTTCAGAAAAGGCAGGTATGTGCGGGGCAAATTTTTAAGGGCCTTGCCAGAATTTTTTTAAACTGCCCAAAAATGGATTTTCAAACCCTTTTGCGGAAAGGGATTTTACCTTTACTGTGCATACTCCAAGGGGGGTATCCCATTTTGGTTTTTATGCACAACCCTTTTGTTTCCCCGGGGACATTAAAATTTTTTTTTGAAAAACAAATTTCATTTAAGTTCAGTACTCCCCCCAGGGTCCTGAATGGAGAAGGGCTCTGGGGCCGGGAATAAAAAAAAATTTTTTTGAGAAATTTGGGGGGATCCCCAAGGGCCCCGGGGGGGGAACCATTTCCCCCCTCCTTTAAATTTTTTAATTGGGAAAAAAAATGGTTTTTTTTTTTTTTTCCAAAATGCCCCACTGTATTGGCAGGGGTTAAAAAATTTCCGGGGGAACCCAGGATAGTTTTCAAGGGCATTCCCAAATTGTAGGAATTGCAATGGTTCCGGCCATATGGCCCAAAAGACTGCACAAATCCTGTTATGTGTAATGCTTGTGGTGAGGAGGGCCATAAGTATCAGGATTGTAAGGCCAGGATCAGTCCTAGGTCTTACGCTGAGGTCACAGGTGGGGCAGCTGCGCCCCCTGCTGCTGTTGTTGACATTCCAAAGGTTACAGACCCGGTTCTTATTGAGGAACCTGAAATCATGGATGCACATGAGGAGGCCCTGCCCAAAACGGAGTCTCCCAGCCCAGAGGTGGCAGGTTTGGAACTTGCTGAGGTTGAATGTGAGCTCCCTCATCAGTCTGATGTCTGTGGGGAGGGGGAGTTGGAGGGTGCTCTTGATAATAGCCCCAGTATATCTTGGTTAGCTACTGAGGAGGAGTTGACCAGTTGTGGAGATCAAGGTGACTTCACTCTTGCAAGGCCCTCTGAGGAGGAGGAGGAGCCTGGAACTTCCTGTAAAAAGCCCAGAACGGATTGGGCGGACGCCGGTGAAGATTGTTTAAGTCCGGTGAGTGAACGTAGTTACCCTCAGAATGTCTTCTCTCCTGACACCAGTGTTTTTTTAGGCATTCATGCAGACGTAAACAGATTCGGGGAGTTGCAGTTCCAGATGGAAGACGAAAACGGCTGAAGAAGAAGTGGCCTGTTTGTCGTCATGTAAATAACACCATCATGTTATGGCTCCCCAAGCTGGTTGGGGCATTGCGTCCCTGAATGTCAGACAAATTAGATCTAAATCCAGGAGGGCAGTCGTCCTAGATTATATTAAACAGATGAATGCTCACATCTTTTGTCTTCAGGAATGTGGGATTGAGGACGCTCCAAGCGATAAGGACTGGCCTTACGGTCAGCATGTATGGTCTGGCTCATGTGTTAATAGGAATGATGGTGTAGGGATATTAATGGGTAACAGGGAGATTAGTTTAGATAGCTACACGGTGGTAGAGGTGGGTAGATGTATAATTGCACATGTTAGCTATAGGGGGTGGCGGGCTAGAATTATTAATGTGTACTGTCCATCAGGAAAGGATGGGAAAAAGGAGCGTCTGGCTCTTTTGGAAAAATTAAGTTTGTTTCTTCCAGGCAAAATGCCTACAGTTTTAGTTGGAGACTTTAATTGCATCACAGAAGGGAATTGTGACATAACTGGTAAAAAGTTATCCAATCTTATTTCTGATTTTTCCCTTCTAGATGCTGCTGCTCTGAAATTTGGCATCCCACCACCGCCAACATACCATGCTGATAGGGGTGGTATTGTATCCAGAATAGATAAAATGTTGTTTTCCAAAAATATGTTGTGTATGAATTTTGAACAAAATGCTGTACCTTTTTCTGATCATGAGTGTTTGAGAGGTGTGTTTAGTGCGATTGATGACCGTGTGTATGGGGGTGGGGTTTGGAAGCTGAACGTTAGGTTGTTAGAAGATGAGGATGTGATGAATGAATTAAAAATAAAGTATAAAGAGTGGAGAGTATGTAAGAGGAATTTTGCGAGTGTGCTGGAATGGTGGGACTGGGTTAAGGTGTGTTGCAAAAAATTCTTCAAAAAATGGGGCTATAAAAAAGCTGCTATTTATCGGGAAAGATTTAATGATTTAAACAGGCGTATAGACTGGTTAAGGAAGTGTGGAGAAAGTGGGATGGATGTGTCTGATGAGCTGGCTGAGACAAAGAGTGAATTAAAGCGTGTTATGGATGAAAAAGGGAAGGAAATCATCTATCGCACCAAAATAGAACATCTTGAGAAAGATGAAAAGTGCACAAGGTTCTTTTTAAGAAAATGAATGGGAGAAAGGTTGATATGGATAAAGTCCTGGATAGGAACGGTTTGTGTGTGTCAGGTGAGAATGTGATAAAGGAGGTGAATAGGTTCTACAGCAAGTTATATGATAAAAAATGGATTGACTCTGGTCTTGTTTCAGAAGTGCTGAATGGGTTAGAAAGCAAGTTGGGTAGTGAAGAATGTGATATTTTGAATGAGGAAGTGATTATGGATGAAGTAGAAAACGTGATGAAGAGTGCTAAAAAGAATAAGACACCAGGGAAAGACGGATTGCCGGTAGAATTCTATGTGAAAGCATGGGATTTCCTGGGTGCTGATTTGACTGAGATATGTAAGTACATGTGGGAGAATAGTAAGTTGTGTGAATCAATGAAGGAGGGGGTGGTTGTGCTTGTGTATAAGAAAGGTGAGAGAAAGTGTTTAGAGAATTGGAGACCTATAACGCTGCTGAATGCAGATTACAAAATCTATAGCAAATTGTTGGCGAATCGTATGCGTGAGGTGATTGGTAATGTTGTGGATGAGGATCAGTGTGTGCGGTGCCTGGGAGGAGTATGAGTGATAACTTATTGTTATTAAGGGATTTGATTGGGGACTGCATGGGAAGGAAACAGAAGTGTATGGTTCTGACAATTGATTTTGAGAAAGCGTTTGATAGGGTCTCGCATGTGTTTTTGTTTAAAGTTCTGGAGAGAATGGGATTTCCTAAAAAATTTGTGAATGGGATAATGTCTTTGTATGATTGTGTGTCAAGCGAGTTTCTTGTTAATGGATGGTTGAGTGAGAAAGTGAATATTATGTCTGGTGTAAGGCAGGGGTGTCCCATGTCCCCTGTCTTATTTGTATGTGTGATTGAACCTTTGTTGTGCTTGGTGAGACGTGATAAAGTGGTGAGAGGTTTGTTGGTACCGGGGAGTGGTGGAAAGCATGTGAAAGTTCTTGGATATATGGATGATGTTGTGGTTGTGAGTGAAAGTGTTGCGTCTATGAGTAGGGTTAAGTTGCTTTTGGAGTTTTTCTGTGGTGCGTCTGGCTTTAGAATGAATTGGAATAAATGTAGCTTTAAATGTTTTGGGGATGATAGGGTTAAAATGGAGGGGGTTAAGTGTGAGGAGGGTTCTCTCAAAGTGCTGGGAGTATTATTTAATAAGGAGCTGGAAGGTAAGGAGAGCTGGGAGGAGTGTGGATTGCGCATAGAGCGTAAGTTAAATTTTTGGCGACTGAGAGACTTGACCTTGAGTGGTAAGATTTTGGTCATAAAAGCGGTGATTCTTCCGATTTTGCTTTTTATTGCAACAGTTTTTCCACCGTCTAATAGGAAAATAAAAAGAGTGGAAAAGTTAGTTTTTACTTTTTTTCTGGAGTAGTAAAATAGAAAAACTTAAGAGAGAAAGTCTTTTTAAGGCATGTCACCATGGTGGCATGGCCTTTCCAAACATTGAGATTTTCCTGGGGCTTCAGTATATCAAAACGGTAGTTATTTTGTTGAATAAAGGAAATAAGGGAGCGTATATGGCAAATTATTCTGCTGGCTGGATGTTGTATGGCTTGTGTTGGAGAAAGAGGGATGCTAGAGTGCCTGTTGCTTTCAAGTGTCCGGTCTGGTATGAGGTGATTGAAAAGTTTGTGAGGAAGCATGATTTACTGAGTGTGCCGATGAATGATTTTAGAATGACTAAGAAGGTGATGAAGATAATACATAAGAATGATGTGGAGAGTAATATTGTGGGTTTGAGAGGGAATGAAGTCTCGGTTGCATGGAAGAGTTTGGGAACGCATGGGATGTCTAATAGACAAAGGGATATTGTATGGATGTCCTTGCACAATATTTTGCCTGTGCGACAGGTTCAGAAGAGACGAGGTCTGACCAGAACGGAAGTGTGTCCGAGAGAAGGATATGGTGGTTGTGAGACTGTGTGGCATACTATGTGGGACTGTGATTACGCGTACAGTGTGTGGAAGTGTGTAGGTGGGTTGTGTAAGGAGTTAGCGGGGGTGAGTTTTATTGACTGGCGTGTTGCAATGTTTGGAATTGGTGCATGTGGTCGTGTGAAAAATAGAATCCTATGGTTAATTATGACTTGTGTGATGCAGAGTTTGTGGGATGTGAGGAATTTAGGTATTTTCAAAGAGAAGCATTTATCTGTGAATAAGTGTGTCGGGCTGATCCTTTCTAGATTATACTTGATTTATAATTAGAAGTGAAGCCGGTGGTGGTTCTGATGCAGAGGGCGTTTGGAAATTTAAAAAATGCAGCACCTGATCAATATCAGTGAATTTTAGTGATGTTTATTGATGTTCATGACGTCTTTTGTGTATACCTTTAGTTTGTTATGCTGAATTAAATATGAACCATGATGATGAGAGTTGAAACAACGACTTTTAAGTTGATGAGCTTATATTGAGTTGTTTATAACTAACCTGAATGGTTTTACAAAAAAAAAAAAAAAAAAAAAAAAAATAGGATACCTTGAGTGCTGTCTCTTGGCCTTCCGGCATCGCCACTTCGGTGGCTTAAGTCGGTTGCTGCTTTAGGGAGATAGCCAGGAGGATTCAGGGAGAAGATCCTTGGAGTTGTGGACGATGGGAGTCCGACTTCAATTCTCTGGGACCGGTGATAGCCGGGTCAAAAATGGATTCCGGATTGAAATCGCTGAAGATAAGAAGTTGCATTTTTCCCTGGGATATTTGGTCAACATGGTGTTTTATGACATCCTGAAGATTCGGAAGTCCGATATAATATGCCTGCAGGAGTTCAGGAGGGAAGGCAGGTATGTGCTGGTGCTATCTTCTATGGCGGCTTGCCAGAATTTGTTTACTGCCCTGAAAAATGGAGTTGCAAATCCTTTGCTGGAAGGACTTACCTTTACTGTGCTATACTCTAAGGGGGATATCCCACTTGTGGTTTTCATGCACAACCCTTTTGTTTCCCTGGAGGACATTACTTTATTTTTGAAAAGACATTGCATTTATGTTCAGTACTCCCACAGGGTCCTGAATGGAGAAGGGCTCTGGACCGGGAAGTACACATTTTTTGTGAGATTTGGGATGGCTCCCCAAGGCCCGGGAGGCATCCATTACCCCCCTCTTAATTTTTCAATTGGGAAAAATAGTGGTTTTTTGTTTTTTCCAGATGCCCCACTGTATTGCAGGAGGTGTAAAAATTTCGGGCATACCCAGGATAGTTGCAAGGACATGCCAACTTGTAGGAATTGCAATGGTTCCGGCCATATGGCAAAAGACTGCACAAATCCTGTTATGTGTAATGCTTGTGGTGAGGAGGGCCATAAGTATCGGGATTGTAAGGCCAGGATCAGTCCTAGGTCTTACGCTGAGGTCACAGGTGGGGCAGCTGCGCCCCCTGCTGCTGTTGTTGACATTCCACAGGTTACAGACCCGGATCTTATTGAGGAACCTGAAATCATGGATGCACATGAGGAGGCCCTGCCCGAAACGGAGACTCCCAGCCAGAGGTGGCAGGTTTGGAACTTGCTGAGGTTGAATGTGAGCTCCCTCATCAGTCTGATGTCTGTGGGGAGGGGGAGTTGGAGGGTTCTCTTGGTAATACCCCAGTATATCTTGGTTAGCTACTGAGGAGGAGTTGACCAGTTGTGGAAATCAAGGTGACTTCACTCTTGCAAGGCCCTCTGAGGAGGAGGAGGAGCCTGGAACTTCCTGTAAAAAGCCCAGAACGGATTGGGCGGACGCCGGTGAAGATTGTTTAAGTCCGGTGAGTGAACGTAGTTACCCTCAGAATGTCTTCTCTCCTGACACCAATGTTTTTTTAGGCATTCCCGCAGACGTAAACAGATTCGGGGAGTTGCAGTTCCAGATGGAAGATGAAAACGGCTGAAGAAGAAGTGGCCTGTTTGTCGTCATGTAAATAACACCATCATGTTATGGCTCCCCAAGCTGGTTGGGGCATTGCGTCCCTGAATGTCAGACAAATTAGATCTAAATCCAGGAGGGCAGTCGTCCTAGATTACATTAAACAGATGAATGCTCACATCTTTTGTCTTCAGGAATGTGGGATTGAGGACGCTCCAAGCGATAAGGACTGGCCTTACGGTCAGCATGTATGGTCTGGCTCATGTGTTAATAGGAATGATGGTGTAGGGATATTAATGGGTAACAGGGAGATTAGTTTAGATAGCTACACGGTGGTAGAGGTGGGTAGATGTATAATTGCACATGTTAGCTATAGGGGGTGGCGGGCTAGAATTATTAATGTGTACTGTCCATCAGGAAAGGATGGGAAAAAGGAGCGTCTGGCTCTTTTGGAAAAATTAAGTTTGTTTCTTCCAGGCAAAATGCCTACAGTTTTAGTTGGAGACTTTAATTGCATCACAGAAGGGAATTGTGACATAACTGGTAAAAAGTTATCCAATCTTATTTCTGATTTTTCCCTTCTAGATGCTGCTGCTCTGAAATTTGGCATCCCACCACCGCCAACATACCATGCTGATAGGGGTGGTATTGCATCCAGAATAGATAAAATGTTGTTTTCCAAAAATATGTTGTGTATGAATTTTGAACAAAATGCTGTACCTTTTTCTGATCATGAGTGTTTGAGAGGTGTGTTTAGTGCGATTGATGACCGTGTGTATGGTGGTGGGGTTTGGAAGCTGAACGTTAGGTTGTTAGAAGATGAGGATGTGATGAATGAATTAAAAATAAAGTATAAAGAGTGGAGAGTATGTAAGAGGAATTTTGCGTGTGTGCTGGAATGGTGGGACTGGGTTAAGGTGTGTTGCAAAAAATTCTTCAAAAAATGGGGCTATAAAAAAGCTGCTATTTATCGGGAAAGATTTAATGATTTAAACAGGCGTATAGACTGGTTAAGGAAGTGTGGAGAAAGTGGGATGGATGTGTCTGATGAGCTGGCTGAGACAAAGAGTGAACTAAAGCGTGTTATGGATGCGAAAGGGAAGGAAATCATCTATCGCACCAAAATAGAACATCTTGAGAAAGATGAAAAGTGCACAAGGTTCTTTTTTAAGAAAATGAATGGGAGAAAGGTTGATATGGATAAAGTCCTGGATAGGAACGGTTTGTGTGTGTCAGGTGAGAATGTGATAAAGGAGGCGAATAGGTTCTACAGCAAGTTATATGATAAAAAATGGATTGACTCTGGTCTTGTTTCAGAAGTGCTGAATGGGTTAGAAAGCAAGTTGGGTAGTGAAGATTGTGATATTTTGAATGAGGAAGTGATTATGGATGAAGTAGAAAACGTGATGAAGAGTGCTAAAAAGAATAAGACACCAGGAAAAGACGGATTGCCAGTAGAATTCTATGTGAAAGCGTGGGATCTTCTGGGTGTTGATTTGACTGAGATATGTAAGTACATGTGGGAGAATGGTAAGTTGTGTGAATCAATGAAAGAGGGGGTGGTTGTGCTTGTGTATAAGAAAGGTGAGAGAAAGTGTTTAGAGAATTGGAGACCTATAACGCTGCTGAATGCAGATTACAAAATCTATAGCAAATTGTTGGCGAATCGTATGCGTGAGGTGATTGGTAATGTTGTGGATGAGGATCAGGTGTGTGCGGTGCCTGGGAGAAGTATGAGTGATAACTTATTGTTATTAAGGGATTTGATTGGGGACTGCATGGGAAGGAAACAGAAGTGTATGGTTCTGACAATTGATTTTGAGAAAGCGTTTGATAGGGTCTCGCATGTGTTTTTGTTTAAAGTTCTGGAGAGAATGGGATTTCCTAAAAAATTTGTGAATGGGATAATGTCTTTGTATGATTGTGTGTCAAGTGAGTTTCTTGTTAATGGATGGTTGAGTGAGAAAGTGAATATTATGTCTGGTGTAAGGCAGGGGTGTCCCATGTCCCCTGTCTTATTTGTATGTGTGATTGAACCTTTGTTGTGCTTGGTGAGACGTGATAAAGTGGTGCGAGGTTTGTTGGTACCGGGGAGTGGTGGAAAGCATGTGAAAGTTCTTGGATATATGGATGATGTTGTGGTTGTGAGTGAAAGTGTTGCGTCTATGAGTAGAGTTAAGTTGCTTTTGGAGTTTTTCTGTGGTGCGTCTGGTTTTAGAGTGAATTGGAATAAATGTAGTTTTAAATGTTTTGGGGATGATGGGGTTAAAATGGAGGGGGTTAAATGTGAGGAGGGTGCTCTCAAAGTGCTGGGAGTATTATTTAATAAGGAGCTGGAAGGTAAGGAGAGCTGGGAGGAGTGTGGATTGCGCATAGAGCGTAAGTTAAATTTTTGGCGACTGAGAGACTTGACCTTGAGTGGTAAGATTTTGGTCATAAAAGCGGTGATTCTTCCGATTCTGCTTTTTATTGCAACAGTTTTTCCACCGTCTAATAGGAAAATAAAAAGAGTGGAAAAGTTAGTTTTTACTTTTTTCTGGAGTAGTAAAATAGAAAAACTTAAGAGAGAAAGTCTTTTTAAGGCATGTCACCATGGTGGCATGGCCTTTCCAAACATTGAGATTTTTCTGGGGCTTCAGTATATCAAAACGGTAGTTATTTTGTTGAATAAAGGAAATAAAGGAGCGTATATGGCAAGATATTCTGCTGGTTGGATGTTGTATGGCTTGTGTTGGAGAAAAGAGGATGCTAGAGTGCCTGTTGCTTTCAAGTGTCCGGTCTGGTATGAGGTGATTGAAAAGTTTGTGAGGAAGCATGATTTACTGAGTGTGCCGATGAATGATTTTAGAATGGCTAAGAAGGTGATGAAAATAATACATAAGAATGATGTGGAGAGTAATATTGTGGGTTTGAGAGGGAATGAAGTCTCGGTTGCATGGAAGAGTTTGGGAACGCATGGGATGTCTAATAGACAAAGGGATATTGTATGGATGTCCTTGCACAATATTTTGCCTGTGCGACAGGTTCAGAAGAGACGAGGTCTGACCAGAACGGATATGTGCCCGAGAGAAGGTTGTGGTGGATGTGAGACTGTGTGGCATACTATGTGGGACTGTGATTACGCGTACAGTGTGTGGAAGTGTGTAGGTGGGTTGTGTAAGGAGTTAGCGGGGGTGAGTTTTATTGACTGGCGTGTTGCAATGTTTGGAATTGGTGCATGTGGTCGTGTGAAAAATAGAATCCTATGGTTAATTATGACTTGTGTGATGCAGAGTTTGTGGGATGTGAGGAATTTAGGAATTTTCAAAGAGAAGCATTTATCTGTGAATAAGTGTGTCGGGCTGATCCTTTCTAGATTATACTTGATTTATAAATTAGACAGTGAAGGCGGTGGTGGTTCTGATGCAGAGGGCGTTTGGAAATTTAAAAAATGGCAGCACTTGATCAAATATCAGTGAATTTTAGTGATGTTTATTGATGTTTAAGACGTCTTTTGTGTATACCTTTAGTTTGTTATGCTGAATTAAATATGAACCATGATGATGAGAGTTGAAACAACGACGTTTAAGTTGATGAGCTTATATTGAGTTGTTTATAACTAACCTGAATGGTTTTAAAAAAAAAAAAAAAAGAAACAGTGTCTGCAAATTGAGATTCTGGTTTGGCTATTATCCTAGGTCATGTGATAAGGCTCGTTAAAGGGTCGACATTGACTTGTAGGATTGCTACCTTCCAAAAGGTGGCACTAGAGTTCTAGCTCTCTTCCTCTCTGAAGAGACAATTTGCATAATTAGCATTTAGGTTACTCTAAAATTGGCATATGCCTTTGCCAGTGTGTGGTATTAGTATGGAAATAATCCAATATCTCTTATGACTGTGTTTTCAGTGGGAGACACCTCAGTATTCTAGATGCATTTTTGTATTTTAATAAACGTAGAATGAGTGAAGAACAGACACTGGTTAAGTTATCATTACATTTATCGCATTTTTGTGATCTTTGTTGCTGAAGAAGTGTAAAAGAAACACATTTCATTATTAGGAAATAAGCCATTTTATTGTGTTATGATTGTAGTGTTGTATACTTACGTTGAATTTTCTGTTCTATGTTTCTTGTAAACGTGCTGCTTAAAGTTTGTGTTTCAATTTGGTGCTGTAGAAAACATTAATAAGGTGTTTCTATAGATCCTCAAAGTCCTGTAGCACAAGCGTTGTAGCACAAGCGTGCCGAGTACCCGTGCCAGCACCTCATTAGACGGCAGCATGATGGGTATGTCTCAGTGACTTTTCTCCTTCCATTTACCGTTTTTCCCCCTTCCCTCTTCCAAGCACTTGCCACACTATATCCATTGAGAACATTGTGTTACAGGAGAGTTTTTTTGTTTTTTTTTCTCCTCAGCACTTGGGCTGCACTCAGCACTATTTAGACTGTCAGCACTCTGCACTCATGTGCTCATGATGATGCAATCCTCTTTCTCTTCCCCATTCTCTTCCATCTAGTATGAGACTTGCTACCTTAGCATATAACACTAACTGACAGTCCTCATTTTAGGGATTATACCTTTTCATATATACTTTTTGCATATGCTATGGTTGCTTTCCCCACCCATCACACTAGCAGAGAATGATATACTTGTGAGGCAAAGTGCAATATGATTGTTATCTATATACTGTGATTTATACTGCATGTAAATATGATGTTCATGACTAAGGAGGGATATCCCAAACAACTTGTTCATTTATTCTGAGACCGTTATCCGCATTCAGCCACGCCACATTGGCTCCATGCAAATGAGTTGCTGTTCCGTGTGTTTTTTGTGATTTTGGGCTATTAACCCATTGAAAGCCGTCCACATTTTATAATTACAAGCAATACAAGAAAAAAGGGTAGCACACTGCAGCACTATAGCTTGCAAACACGAAATATGAAAAATGAATTGCATCACTGCCTTAGAAATATGAAAAATTGAGAAGTCTTAGCGCATATGATGGCCAAATTATATGTGCCTGATAGCCACGTCAAGGCTCTTCTCGTATATCAGTCAAAAAACTGACCGGCACATCCAAACTTAGATTCAGTGTGAACAGGTGCTAAACCTAGAGTCACCAACTCATATACATACAAGAAGAAAAGGTAGCACACTGTAGCGCTATAGCTTGCAAACACGAAATATGAAAAATATGAAAAATGAATTACATCATTACCTTAGAAATATGAAAAATTGAGAAGTCTTAGCGCATAAGATGGCCAAATTATGTGAGCCTGATAGCCACGTCAAGGCTCTTCTCGTATATCAGGTCCCTAACTAATGCCTATCCTCGCTTTAGAAAAGTCTGTCTGCATGGGAACCTATGAATCCTCTTTTCAGACTAAAATCTACATCTCTGTGGAGGGGTGATGAACCTGCTGTAATTAAAAGGCCTGTGACCACCAGGTGGAGTGCTCAGGCAGAAGGTAAATGAATACATATCAAAAAACTGACCGGCACATCCAAACTTAGATTCAGTGTGAACAGGTGCTAAACCTAGAGTCACCAACTCATATACATACAAGAAGAAAAGGTAGCACACTGTAGCGCTATAGCTTGCAAACACGAAATATGAAAAATATGAAAAATGAATTACATCATTACCTTAGAAATATGAAAAATTGAGAAGTCTTAGCGCATAAGATGGCCAAATTATGTGAGCCTGATAGCCACGTCAAGGCTCTTCTCGTATATCAGGTCCCTAACTAATGCCTATCCTCTTAGTTTGGATGTGCCGGTCAGTTTTTTGATATGTATTCATTTACCTTCTGCCTGAGCACTCCACCTGGTGGTCACAGGCCTTTTAATTACAGCAGGTTCATCACCCCTCCACAGAGATGTAGATTTTAGTCTGAAAAGAGGATTCATAGGTTCCCATGCAGACAGACTTTTCTAAAGCGAGGATAGGCATTAGTTAGGGACCTGATATACGAGAAGAGCTTTGGCCATCTTATGCGCTAAGACTTCTCAATTTTTCATATTTCTAAGGTAATGATGTAATTCATTTTTCATATTTTTCATATTTCGTGTTTGCAAGCTATAGCGCTACAGTGTGCTACCTTTTCTTCTTGTATGTATATGAGTTGGTGACTCTAGGTTTAGCACCTGTTCACACTGAATCTAAGTTTGGATGTGCCGGTCAGTTTTTTGATATGTATTCATTTACCTTCTGCCTGAGCACTCCACCTGGTGGTCACAGGCCTTTTAATTACAGCAGGTTCATCACCCCTCCACAGAGATGTAGATTTTAGTCTGAAAAGAGGATTCATAGGTTCCCATGCAGACAGACTTTTCTAAAGCGAGGATAGGCATTAGTTAGGGACCTGATATACGAGAAGAGCCTTGACGTGGCTATCAGGCTCACATAATTTGGCCATCTTATGCGGTAAAACTTCTCAATTTTTCATATTTCTAAGGTAATGATGTAATTCATTTTTCATATTTTTCATATTTCGTGTTTGCAAGCTATAGCGCTACAGTGTGCTACCTTGTCTTCTCGTATATCAGGTCCTAACTAATACCAATCCTCGCTTAGAAAAGTCTGTCTGCATGGGAACATATGAATCCTCTCTTAAGACTAAAATCTACATCTCTGTGGAGGGGTAATGAACCTGGTGTAATTAAAAAGCCTGTGACCAACAGGTGGAGTGCTCAGGCAGAAGGTAAATGAATACATATCAAAAAACTGACCGGCACATCCAAACATAGATCCAGTGTGAACAGGTGCTAAACCCAGATTCACCAACTCATGCACATACAAGAAAAAAGGGTAGCACACTGCAGCGCTATAGCTTGCAAACACGAAATATGAAAAATGAATTGCATCACTGCCTTAGAAATATGAAAAATTGAGAAGTTTTTCTTGTATGTATATGAGTTGGTGACTCTGGGTTTAGCACCTGTTCACACTGGATCTATGTTTGGATGTGCCGGTCAGTTTTTTGATATGCACATTTTATAATTGTCCTGTTTCTCCTACATGTGTCCTTTTTTGCACTTAATAAAAGCATTGGTTTTTCAAATAGCTTTGAACTCAGGTTCTGTTTGTTGTACTAGAATGTAAATAGCATAGGTTCCTGTGAGCATCTACTATATAATTGTCTTATCCCGTCTGTCTGTCTGTCGGCTGTCCAGGAAATCCCGCGTCGCTGATTGGTCCGGCCGTGGCCAATCAGCGACGCAGGGCTAACTCTGCCCATGTGGTCAGGTGACTCACCAACTGCCCATGATGTACTGAACATGTTTTGTCAGTTCTGTCTGTCTGTAACGGAAATCCCGCGTCGCTGATTGGTCGCGACCTCTCTGCTCAGCTGCCTTCGGATTGGATGTGTTTGTTGCTGAGGGAGTTGTGCGAGCACGCCCCTTGGATACCCGACCGTGGCCTTAGCAACGTCACAGGGACTGTCACAGAACCTGTGTTAGAGAGCAGTTCTATGAGCAATAACATTTAATGATAATGTAGATATTTTACCCGGAAAATCCTGTGTATTCATTGCATTATTCTTAAATCTTCATAAATAAACTACATACATATTCTAGAATACCCGATGCAAGAGGCGCAGTCCGGCCGTGAATTGGCGCAGGATTTGAACCACGCACGCCACCGCTATCGTCGGGAGATCAGTGGCGCTAGCCGCTGATCTCTCAACATTAGCCGCGGGTCATCTCCTGCCGCATGGAGGTCAGCGGCGATGCAGCCGGGAGATGACCGGCACTAGCGAAAGTACCTTGACCGGTGGCCTCCACGTAAACCCCAGCAGCAGCCTTCACGCAGACCCCACCAGCAGCAGCCTCTATATACCCCAGCAGCAGCAGCCTCTATATACCCCAGCAGCAGCCTCCACATATACCCCAGCAGCAGCCTCCACGTACACCCCAGCAGCAGCCTCTATATACACCCCAGCAGCCTCTATATACACCCCAGCAGCCTCTATATACACTCCAGCAGCATCTATACACATCCCAGCATCCTCTATATACACCCCAGCAGCCTCTATATACACCCCAGCAGCATCTATACACACCCCAGCAGCAGCAGCCTCTATATACACCCCAGTAGCAGCCTCTATATACACCCCAGCAGCCTCTATATACACCCCAGCAGCCTCTATACACACCCCAGCAGCAGCCTCTATATACACCTCAGCAGCAGCCTCTATATACACCACAGCAGCCTCTATATACACCCCAGCAGCAGCCTCTATATACACCCCAGCAGCCTCTATATACAGCCCAGCAGCCTCTAGCTACACCCCAGCAGCCTCTATATATTCCCCAGCAGCCTCTATATACACCCCAGCAGCAGCCTCTATATACACCCCAGCAGCCTCTATATACACCCCAGCAGCCTCTATATATTCCCCAGCAGCCTCTATATACACCCCAGCAGCAGCAGCCTCTATATACACCCCAGCAGCAGCCTCTATATACACCCCAGCAGCAGCCTTTATATACACCCCTGCAGCAGCAGCCTCTATATACACCCCTGCAGCAGCAGCCTCTATATTATTATTATTATTATTATTAATTATTATTTATTTATATAGCGCCATTAATTTCATGGTGCTGTACATGAGGGGTTACATACAAAGTTATAGATATCGTTTACAGTAAACTCTATATATTCCCCAGCAGCCTCTATATACACCCCAGCAGCAGCCTCTATATACACCCCTGCAACAGCAGCCTCTATATACACCCCAGCAGCAGCCTCTATATACACCCCAGCAGCAGCAGCATCTATATACACCACAGCATCCTCTATATACACCCCAGCAGCAGCAGCCTCTATACACACCCCAGCAGCCTCTATATACAGCCCAGCAGCCGCTATATACAGCCCAGCAACCTTTATATACACCCCAGCAGCAGCAGCCTCTATATACACCCCAGCAGCCTCTATATATTCCCCAGCAGCAGTCTCTATACACCTCAGCAGCAGCCTCTATATACACCCCAGCTGCAACAGCCTCTATATACACCCCAGCAACCTCTATATACACCCCAGCAACCTCTATATACACCCCAGCAGCAGCCTCTATATACACCCCAGCAGCCTCTATACGTAAACTACATACATATTCTAGAATACCCGATGCGTTAGAATCAGGCCACCATCTAGTGTGCTATAAGAAGCTACACCCTTTCATTTTATGTATAGGGAGATAATCTCCCAGTATATATTAGCAGCTAATAATGGAGATAAAAAGATGCTGTTCACAGCACTGTCCACCCTAACCTTCTATTCTAACACAAGAAATTCAAGGAGGGCTAATGTGGGAAAAGGCTGCTCACACTTTTGTCCATCCTATCTTTCTGATCTAATACTGGAGATTCTAGGAATGCTGAGGCAAGATGAGGCTGCTCACGCTACTGTCCATCCTGTCTATCTAATTTAATACTGGAAATAGTAGTAATGCGGATGTGATTAATATTGGATATACCAGGGATTCTGAGGTAAGAAGAGGCTGCTCACACTGTGTTCTTCTTGTCTTTCTAATCTAATACTGGAGACAACAGGGAGGTCGCTTACACTGCTGTCCATCCTGTCTTCCTGAATACTGAGCATCTGCTATGTTCTAGAGATAAACTGTCTCAAAATCACAGAGCTTCTTATTGCATGTGTTCACAGATTATATGGAGACACTATTATAGATTTCGGTCACTTTAAGGGCCCCGTCACACATAGCGACACACCAGCGATCCCGACAACGATATGAACTTGTCAGGATCGCTAGTGTGTCGCTACATGATCGCTGCTGAGCTGCCAAACAGGCAGCTCTCAGCAGCGATCAGGACAGCGACTATGCGGGTAACAAGCGACGCACTTCGCTTAGTTACCCGCACTGTACGTTAGATACCAGCGCTCTGGTGCAGGGAGCTGGTAACCAAGGTACACATCGGGTTTTTAGGCACTGCGCAGCGCTTAGAAACCCGCTGTGTACCTTGGTTACCAGCTCCCTGCATCAGCGCGCTGGTATCTAATGTACACATTGGGTTTCTAGGCACCGCCCGGCGCCTAGAAATCCGATGTGTACCTTGGTTACCAGCTGATCGCTGGTCTCCCGCCTGCCACACTCAGCGATGCGTGCTGGCCAGCGGGAGACCAACGATCAAAAAAATGTCCAGGACATTCAGCGACGATCAGCGATACCCAGCAGGGGGGCTGATCGTCGCTGAATGTCACACACAGCGATATCGCTGGGGAGATCGCTGTTGCATCACAAAACTTGTGACTCAGCAGCGATCTCGCTAGCGATCTCGCTATGTGAGACTGGGGCTTAACACTCTATAGTACATTTTAATGTACTACAGGGATTACCTCCTTAGACAAAACAAGTGTGATTTGCTAATTAAAGGTATTAACTAATTTATTTATAAATAAACTTTTTTTTATTCTTTTTGTTTTCTATTCCTGGAGAATTCTTTTAAGTTGATGAGGTAATTTTAATATTTCTTGATTTTTAATTAGGTAAATATTAAAGCAGTTGTTATAATAACTGCTATGCATTTGTATTTTAGAACCTGTTTGCAGTGCCATTTTTCAGTACTATTAAACTGATACAATATAGACCCAATGTTGTCCCCTAACTGTACATCCTCGTTTAAGGAGCTTTTCTGTTATCACTTTTTAACCCAGGTGAAGAATTAACAACATTCTGTCAATTTAAATCATGTTTCCATCATTACTCTGATCCTCAGTATGGTCCCTTGCTCTGTGATGTTTAGTGTATTGAAGCTCGGCTGTCATTTCAACAAAATTCCACTAGAAACGTATTGCACAGTGCAAGGCAGGGTAAATATTTAATGCTGAATATATTAATTTATTTTTGTTTCATGGACCTTCCATATTCTTTCATATTTCATTTTTCCTTAATTAGAGTCTAGCCTGATTTGGATGACCCTCTCCACAATGAATACTGCTGTCTAAAGTCAGCATGTTATTACTGCTGACAAGTTCACTCGCTAGAATTTTTCTGTCACAGTAACTCAATCTCCGGAAATTGGCATGATGTTTCGGCAGAGCATTCAGTTAATTTTCCTATCAAAGTGTGTAGCACAGGAATTCATTTAACTGGGTTGTTGCTCTGCATAATTTTACTTGATTCTAGTTTGTGGAGATAGCATTCATGCAAAGATTGTTTTATTAGTTTGATTTGATTTGGGCACATTTAATCAAATGGAATTGAATTCTACTTGAAATTTACAAAAATCCATATTCTATAAAATTGGGATTTTTTGTGACTTGCACCCACAAATTCAACAACATGGTGGCCGGAAGGCCAGCATAATTCTGAACCGTAGAGGTCCAGTAAAAGGTGAAAAATGAAGGAAATACCTAATACTCCATTAATGTTCACCTCTCCAGCCACCTCTGCTGCTCACTCTTTCTTGCACGGCTCTCAATGCCTCATTTTACCGATGCCACATTCTGAAACCCAGGGCTTCTGGCTGGAATTAAGCCTGGGACATCCCTGGCAATATAGTGAGGTGACGGCAGTATTGTGAAATCACAATGTGCACCTTGATCTTACTATGCTAACTCTAGGCTATGACTTCCGGACTTGACTAGGCCTGGGACATCACTGTGCATGCATATGTCATGAGACTGGTTGCCACTGAATGTCCCAGCCTAATCTGAAGATGCTCAGGATCGCAGGGAATGGCAACGGTAGAAAATGTTTTCAGGACAGTAAGGGGGCAGTGAGCAGCTAAGGTGAAATGAACATCCACCACAGAGTGTAGATGCCCTGCAAATAAGACTCCCGATTAGGCCAGGAACAGTCCTGTACATGCCTCCCACAAGGTCATGGTGCATTTTGTGACATTATGACATCGTGATCTTCAACACACTTATCCAAAACCCTCAGTGTGACTGGCGGGGATAAGAAGATGCAATGAGGACAGAAAGCATGACGGTGAGGACCACAGGGGCCAGAGAGTTGAGCTGCATGGAGTTTAAGGATTTTTCTTATTTATACATACAGTGGCAAAAATAAGTATTTGATACACTGCCGATTTTGCAAGTTTTCTCATCTAGAAAGAATGTAAGGGTCTGTAATTTTTATCGTAGGTACACTTCAGCTGTGAGAGACAGAAACTTAAAAGAATCCAGAAAATTATATTATATGATTTTTACTTAATTAATTTGCATTTTACTGCATGAAGTAAGTATTTGATCACCTACCAACCAAGAAAAAAAAAATAGATAGACCGTAGGATCTCAATCACATGAAAACCAAAAAGAATAGACCCCTAAAATATAACTTTTATTAAATCTTTTAAAAGTATATTACTCAAAAGACAATCTTTTGAAAGTAGACTAGAGGAATTATCAATATAATGCCATTCAGGGTTCAATCCAAGGCACAAAAAACTTTACACATCTATATATACAGTGGGTTCGGAAAGTATTCAGATCCCTTTAAATTTTTCACTCTTTATTTCATTGCAGCCATTTGGTAAATTCAAAAAATTTCATTTTTTTCTCAATAATGTACACTCTTCACCCCATCTTGACTGATAAAAACCAGAAATGTAGACATTTTTGCAAATTTATTAAAAAAGAAAAACTGAAATATCACATCGTCATAAGTATTCAGACTCTTTGCTCAGACACTCATATTTAAGTCACGTGCTGTCCATTTCCTTGGGATCCTCCTTGAGATGGTTCTACTCCTTCATTGGAGTCCAGGTGTGTTTAATTAAACTGATAGGATTTGATTTGTAAAGGAATGCACCTGTCTATATAAGACCTCACAGCTCACATTGCATGTCAGACCAAATGAGAATCATGAGGTCAAAGGAACTGGCCAAGGAGCTCAGAGACAGAATTGTGGCAAGGTGCAGATCTGGAAAAGGTTAAAAAAGAATTTCTGCAGTACTCAAGGTTCCTAAGAGCACAGTGGCCTCCATATTCCTCAAATGGAAGAAGTTTGGGACCACCAGAAGTCTTCCTTGACCTGGCCGTCCAGCCAAACTGAGCAATCATGGGAGAGGAGCCTTGGTGAGAGAGGTAAAGAAGAACCCCAATATCACTGTGGCTGAGCGCCACAGATGCAGAAGGGAGATGGGAGAAAGTTCCACAAAGTCAACTATCACTGCAGACCTCCATCAGTCAGGCCTTTATGGCAGAGTGGCCCGATGGAAGCCTCTCCTCAGTGCAAGACATATGAAAGCCCGCATAGAGTTTTCTAAAAAAAACACATGAACGACTCCCAGACTATGAGAAATAAGCTTTTCTGGTCTGATGAGATGAAGGTAGAACTTTTTGGCTATAATTCTAAGCGGAATGTGTGGAGAAAACCAGGCACTACTCATCACCTGCCCAATACAATTACAACAGTGAAACATGGTGGTGGCAGCATCATGCTATGGGGGTGTTTCTCAGCTGCAGGGACAGGATGACTGGTTGCAGTTGAAGGAAACATGAATGCTGCCAAGTACAGAGGTATCTTTGATGAAAACCTCTGCCAGAGTGCTCTGGACCTCAGACTTGGCCGAAGGTTCACCTTCAATCAAGGCAATGACCCTAAGCACACAGTTAAAATAACAAAGGAGTGTCTTCAGAAAAACTCTATGACCATTCTTGACTGGCCCAGCCAAAGACCTGACCTAAACCCAATTGAGCATCTCTGGAGACACCTGAAAATGGTTGTTCACCAACGTACACCATCCAACCTTACAGAACTGGAGAGAATGTGCAAGAAAGAACGACAGAGGATCCCCAAATCCAGGTGTGAAAAACTTGTTGCATCATTACCAAGAAGACTCATGACTGTACTAGTTCAAAAGGGGCTTCTACTCAATAACGA
>JARQOD010012267.1:0-20314 GCA_033576555.1 Oophaga sylvatica | reverse complement strand
ACCCTCCCCCACCCCCGCCCTTTGTGGATTCTGGACCGAGGGGAATTTCATGTCCCTGCTTTGCCTCCCCACACTAACCTCGGGATGCTTCCAACCGGTGACTGTCGAGTATAATGGTCAACTCCCCTCACAAACACCCACCAACAATCCCTCCATTTATCTTGTCCCCTTCCCACAGGAAGTATTTCTTTTCTTTCCGCCGAGGAATAACGAGTTTGCTGGAGTACCCTGGCTCCGTTTACCACCTCCCCATATTATGCCTCTGGAGGATCTGGGGGGGGATTCTGTAGAGGCGGGTTGCGTCAGGGATGCGTTCATCACCACCACGAGATACTGTAATCCACTTCTCTTCCCTGTTATTGGTCATAGCAGACGTTTTCTCCAAGAAGGCGGCGGAGACTCTTCTCCCTCATCGCCCCACAACTTCCTATTGACCTTGCCTGGTGCAGAACCTCCTCGGGGGTTTCTACCCCCTCTCGCTTCCTGAGCGGACCTTCCCTATATTCAGGAGAATCTGAAAGGGTTCATTAGGAATCGTGCACCACAGGGGCGGGGTTCTTCTTTGTGCAAAAGAAAACGGAAATTACTCCATGTATTGACTAAGGGTCTTAACCTATCACCGTCAAAATAAGTACCCGTTGCCCCTAACTCTGAGCTCTTTGATAGGCTCCGAGGACAAGATATTACCAAGCTTGACACGGGGCCTATAACCTAATTCGCATCCGTGAGGGGGACGAGGGGAAGACAGCTTTTAATACCAGGGATGGGCATTATGAATACCTGGTGATCCCTTCGGCTCTGTAATGCTCCCGCTGTTTTCCAAACTTTGTCAATGAATCTTCCGGAATGCTCTCCACCCCTCTTATAGTCTATCTGATATATTCTCATCTTTTCACCAGATAAAGACCCCCACCGGGGATGTAACAAATCTTCGACCTCTTACGGGCAAACTTCCCCTATGCCAAGCTGGAATTGCTGTTTGAGCAGGATCCTTACCTTTCCCGGCTATATCATCCTGCCCAGGGATTGGCTATGGATCCGCCAAACTACAGGCTGTAATGGACTGGCAAGAACCCCATTCCTTAAAACTGTGCACGCTTTAGGGTTTTCATTAATTCACATGTAACAAATTTTTATTTATTTTTTGTTTCCTGGACCAAAGTTGTTTTCCAACCCTTATGCCTAAACAAATAAAAATTTTGTTCCAACAAAAACTTTGCTTTTGTGATTAGGACAATAAATTTGAATTTTCTGTTTTCTGGAAAATCTCGTTCGTATTCAATAAAGTGTCTTCTAAAAAATTTTGTTTAACTGCTAGAATTGTGCAAATTTTCTAATTTTTCCAGAATTATCGGAATGCTAGAAACTTTTAGAACTTTCAAACGTTCTCGACTGTTCAATAAGTTAACAAGTAAAAAGCCGGTACTCGACCCAAAACATTTCGTTTATTTATGCTGAGTAAGAGAATAACAATCATATTAAAAGCAATTATTTGTTTTAGATGGCATTAAAGGTTGTTTGCACCCCAGAAGCCACATTTTGCTACTGTGTGGCCAATTTCAAAGACAAACGAGAAAGTATTCTGAAAGCATTCATAGAGTGGAGGTCACAAGCGGGGCGTACATAAATCATGGGGCCCCAAGCAAAAGTCAATGGGCCCCCCAAAAAAAAAAAACAGGTGTTTCTCTTAACTCCACACCCACACAACACCTGCATGCAGCGGGCCCCCCTCCCCACAGTGCCTGCAATCAGGACCCCCTCACTCCCTAAGGTCAAAGTAGCCAGAGCTAGCCATTAAAATATAAAGTGCCACACAGTGGGGGACACATTCAACAAAAAAATCCCACCCCATACCCCAGCCAGCAGGGTCACCTTCTTGTGTACTCTTCCCTGATGAAACTATGAATGTTTTTTGCTTCCGTGATGCACTGTCTCTGGCTGCAGGGCTTTCTTACAAAGCAGCCAGAGACTTAAGCCAACTGCTGACCAGAAAACAACAAGGAAAGGGAACCTTCAAGGGGGTTTACAGTGTCCCGCCGTCGCTTATATTTAATTAAAGGATAGTACTTCAACACAGCACACTGCCAAACGACAGCGGCCTCGTGGCCCCCTCACCGTCGGGGCCCCAACTGCTGCTTATCTGCTCTATTTCACGGAAACCCACTGTCACAAGGCTATTTTTGCATGACGTCAGGATCAAGACAATCCTGGCCCCATTTCACTAAAAAATACTCTTAAGGTAAGGGAAAATTGCTGCCTTTACATGGCAGTGCTTTATTTGAGAATTTCAATATTTGTTGTACAGTTTAAAACCACTTCATGCCTGCACAATAGTACTTCCGTGGCCATATCCCCCCATTTGATAGGACTTTTCCCCGGGAGTGACCCCACAAACCGGGACATGCACGTTTTGAACAGCTACATGTGCCCGCAATGGCACGGTGGAACGCGATCCCTCGCCCTATAAACATTAAATCCGCGTTAACACTGACATGGTATTTAACAAGCACCCGGCCACCGGGCCGGAAATACCCACACCGCGACCCCGCATGTGTGGGGGGTATCTCATCAGCATAACAACCAGAGCTCCTTAGACCTCTATGGGTTAGCCGGATTGCTATGAGCACAACCCTGTTTGTCGGCGCTCATAGCAAGCTAATCTGTACATAAAGGGATCGAGATCACCTCTAGAGCAAGGCGATTGACTAGGCATCTTCTAACTCCCATGGGGACATTGAAGCAACTAAAAGAAAAAAAAATGTTTTAAAAAAAAAAAAGCATAAAAGTTCAAACACCCCACTTTCGCCCCATTCAAAATAAAAACAATTAAAAAAAAAACAAAAAATACACAATTTGTACACCGAGTTCAGAATCGCCAAACTATCAATAAAAAAAGGATTTAACCTACGCTAAACGGCGTAGGGACAAAAAAAAAGGCCAAATTAATTTTTTGGTCGCGCGACATTGCATTAAAAAAACAATAACGGCGATCAAAAGAACGTATTTGCACAAAATGTTATCATAAACCCCTCCACTAGGCACCCAAAAAATAAGCCCCACCCAACTTGAGATCACAAAAATTGAGATGCTAGGGTCTCGGAAAATGGCGCAATTTTTTTTTTTTTTTTAGCAAACTTAAAAAAAGGAGAACCTAGAATGTTTGGTGTCTATGAACTTATAAGACCTAAGAATCATAATGGCAGGGTCATTTTAGCTTTAGTGAACTTAGCAAAAACCAAACAAAAAACAAGTGAGGATTGGGCCTTTTTTTGAAATTTCACCTGCACCTGAAATTTTTTTTCCTGTTTTCGATACAAGAAATCAAAACCAATTGAGTCTTTCAAAAATTACAACTCTCCCGCAAAAAAAAGCCCTCACATCCAATTGATGGAAAAACCTCTAAGGTGCGATGCCACCCCCTGTATATCAAGTTAGGCCTCACAAGGCAATTTGTCACGGCTCCACAAGGAGTCAGCTGTTTTTCAAAGTACCTCCAAAACTCTTTCCAAAGCTGTTGGAGGCAAAGGTCAAGGCGGTATCTTTCGCGGACCACAATCAAGAAAATCTAAAGTGCGAGTTCGCCAGGGCTGCTGAACAGGACAGAGAAAACACTTGGAATATTTCAGTGGTTCATGGCTCCCTGGGTAATCCTAGGGTGAAAACTAGGCAGTTGGTTCAGACCTCAAAAAAATTACGCCATAATGGGATTAAAAGTCTCTCAAAGTCCTATCCTTGAACGCTCATCTGAAAAATTTTTTTCAAGGAGAAGGACGCTTACTCAGAGGAGCAAGGCGAGCGCTTTAATCAAGAAATATTGGACTTGAACGTCTTTACCAAGGCAGATAACGAAAACATATGGGGGACTACATTTGGGGGCTTCTTTCATTAAGCGATTTGCTGTACACTCACAAATCTAAAAAACACTCATTTCTGAACCTTTTTTGAGTGATTTTGATTGTCTTTATCTATTTACCGCAATGTTGTTTTTTATTAGACCGCAGAAAAAAAATAAATAATTTCCTTTTTTTTTGACACAATAAATACAAAATTTTTTCTGGCCTGTGGCTAAAAAAAAGTTTGTGCTGAATGTAGTTTTTTTCCTAGCTTTAAACATAAGCATTAATTTACAACTTGGAAGCCAGGAACAAAAATTGTTTACATAGTGTTATTATCGCCATTCTTCCCCATTTCCACTTTGGTACTCCCTTGGTACCCTCACCAAGAAGGAGCAAATCCCAATTTGGTCTGAGGAGGTCTCCAAGGGTTCTCTTTCCACAATCGCTTTTGCCAGTGCTCCCATAACTTCGCCCGAATGTTATAACCGTTTATTTTAAGGTGGACGCCTCTTCTGTTGGTGCGGAGCAGTCCTTTATCAAAAGGATGCTCAAGGTCGGAAAGCATCCCTGCTTCTTTCTTTTCTAAACCTTTACACCAGCAGAGAGAATTATTCCATCGGGGACAGGGAGTTGCTGGCTATGAAGTTGGCCTTCTCTGAGTGGAGACATCTTCTGGAGGGGGCTCGTTTTCCCTTCCAAGTCTTCACCGACCAAAAAACTTGGTATATTTGCAAACGGCTCAGCGGCTAAAATTCTCGCCAGCCAGATGTCCCATTCTTCTCTCGGTTCCACTTCACCCTCCATTTTCTCCTCCGTGAAGAGAATGTCGGGCCGACGCTCTCTCTCGTTCCTTATGCATCAGAGGAGGAGGATGAGGAGTCTCGCTTTATTGTCCCCGAAGAGAGCCTGAGAACTGTAGCCCCCCCGGTTTCGCTAGAGTCTGTGCCTCCAGGCAAGACTTTTGTGCCCACTAATTTGCGACCGGAGGTACTCCTTGGGCAACTTGTCCAGGGTGGGTGGACATTTTGGGCAAAGAGGACAACTGAGTTATTGGCGAGGACATACTGGTGGCCACATAATGGTCCGTGACGTCAGGAGTATGTTCAGGCGTGTGTCTCCTGCGCCAGGAACAATTCCCCTCGACAACGGCCAGCTGGGTTACTTTTTTTCCTTTGCCGGTGCAGACAGGCCCTGGAGAATGGTCGGATGGATTTTGGTGGGCTTACCCAAGTCTCGGGGTTGCACTATGATTTGGCTGATCACCGACCACTTCTCCAAAATGGTGCACTTAGTGCCGCTACCACGGTTACCTTCCGCACGGGCCTTGGCAGCATTGTTTATTTAGACACATCTTCCGTCTACACGGTATGCCAGACAAGATTGTCAGCGATCAAGGTCCCCAATTTACGTCTCGTTCTGAGAGAGTTGTGTCATCTCACTCTGCATTGATGTTGAACCTCTCCTCTGCATATACATCCCGAGAACAATGGGTTGGTAGAGAGGGCCAACCAGACCTTGGTCACCTATTTGCGACATTTTGTCTCTGCCAGGCAGGATGACTGGGCATCCTTGCTCCCGTGGGCGGAGTTCACGCTAAACAATGCTGTGGCTGACTCCACCGGACAGACCCCATTCCTCTTAAATTACGGCCAGCATCCGCGGTACCGGTGCCCATGCCCGTGGCTTTCCCGCCAACTCCAGTGTGGCAACGGCGTGGAAGCACGGGACATATGGACCGCACCCAGGATGCCATCCAGCTTCCAAGGAGAGGATGAGGTCTTCTGCCAATGCCCATCGGCGTCCCGCTCCGACATTTGCTCCTGGCGACCTAGTGTGGCTCTCCCCCGAAACATCAGGCTACGGGTGGAATCCACTAAGTTGGCACCCCGATATTTGGGTCCCTTAAAGGTCCTTGAGCAGGTGAACCCTGTGGTTTACCATTTGGCCCTTCCGCCTCGCCTGGTATCTCCGACACCTTCCATGTGTCCCTCCAAAACCCGTGGTCATCTCCCGGTTGCCTGAGTCATCTGCCGGGACGTCGGGTTCGTCTTCGGACGACTACGAGGTGAATGCCATTATAGGGTGCAAGGTGGTACGGGGCAAAAAAATTTTTTTGGGGGGATTGGGGGGTTATGGGCCTGAGGATAGGTCCTGGGAGCCTGCCGGATGTTCATGCTCCGCAGCTCATCGCTGCCTTTGAGCGTAGCGAAGCCCAGAGAAGGAGGGCATGTTAGGGTCAAGTTCCCGCTTCTGCACAAGGGGAATCTCGAGCTATCCCAGCTGCGGTCTCCCATTCGTCTCCGGCCGCAGTGGACTCTGCTCACTTAGACGTCGGTCCCAGCATCTCGCCCATCTAACAGTGTGCAGAAAAATTACTGCTGCATCTCCAGGCTTTGCTATTGTGGCCAGTACTGGTTAGCGGCGAGCAGATGCTTTAGGACAAAGTCCTTGTTTTCCCCTCTGAGCATGCCCAGGGTGAGATCTCTCATTGGAGATCAGGGGTCACATGCTCAGTACTGCAGCAGCTCCTATTGGTCCGCCAGAAGGTCCGTGACTACTGGTGTTCTGGAACAGTTTCATTGGTCCTTGTTTCTGGCAGGTCCTGTAGCTTTTTACTATAAAAGGGTGCATGCCTGGGCCACCATGCGCAAGTGTCAACCATTATATCTTAGCGCCAGTGTGGTCATGCGTGTGTGTGGTTAGGGCTCAGCTGAGATAAGCCCCTAGAATATCACTTAATCGGTGAGGAGTTTGGTATGCTATCTGGTCAGGGGTCGGTGTCCTAGATGCCCTAGATTACCGGCATAACCAGTGAGGAGTTGGTTGCTGTATTCATGGTCTGGCGTTCAGACGCCATAGATTGCGGGTGACTCCCGCGAGGACATTAGCGCATGATCACGTTCTATGTTCGCTTAGCAGTTAACTGTGTACCTGGGTGCCTGACAGGACACAGAAGTTTGTCTCAGCGCTCTGTGACGTAACAGGGTTCGCTTTCAACACTAGACAGTGCCCTAGCGTGTTTATTTTGCGACTCAGTTGTGTTCAGTGAGTTCGCACACATCGCCATATAGCGCTGCGGCATTCCTAGCGGCTCTGTGGATTAACAGAGTTCGCACATATTGCCACAGCGCGTTACGGCGTTTATTTTGGCGATTCTGCGGGATAACAGAGTTTGCTTCTTGCGCCATTTTACTAGCAGCAGGCTCCGCCTGCACGTAGACCCCGGGCTGCGAACGCACCTCTCCACAACATATATTTGGTGCGTTCCGCAAACCCTAACAATTGATTCTACCCCTTTGGCGGAAATTAAACCCCAGTTTTCTACTCAGGTGATAATGAGGGTTGAACCAGATCATCAGGAGAGCTGCAAATTTTCTGGTGTTGCATAATCTGCATGACATTATTGTACTGGGTTTCCCTTGGTTGCAGACTCATAATCCTGTTTTGGATTGGAAATCTGTGTTTGTGACCAGTTGGGGCTGCCAATGTGTTTAATACTGACACTCCTATTTTTTCTGCCTCTCCCCAGTCTCAGGATGTCCTGACTTTTTGACTGATTTTTTGATGTGTTTAGTGAGAGTAAGTCTGCATCCTTACCTCCTCACAGGAGCTATGATTGCGCTATTGAGTTAGTGCCTGGTGGTAAGTTTCCTAAAGGTCGCCTTTTTAATTTATCTGTACTGAACACGATGCTATGCGATCTATATCAAGGTGTCTTTGGAGAAGGGTCATATCAGCACCCTTGGGCGCCGTTTTTTTCTTTGTGGCCAAAAAGGATGGTTCATTGTCGCCTCCTGAATAAGATCACTGTTAAATATCAATATCCGTTACCCTTGATTTCTGACCTATTTTCCAGAGTGAAAAGTGCTAGTTGGTTTACCAAGCTTGACCTCAGGGGGGGTATAACCTTATTCGCATTAAGCACGGGGATGAATGGAAGATGGCGTTTAATACCCCAGAGGGGCATTTTGAGTACCTAGTGATGCCTTTTGGGCTTACTAATGCCCCTTCCGTCTTCCAATACTTCATGAATGATATTTTCAGGGATTTTGTTGATAAATTTCTGATCGTTTATTTGGATGATATCTTGATTTTTTTCCCAACGACTGGGACTCTCATGTGAAACATGTTCGGACTGTGTTCCAGATTTTGAGAGAGAATGTACTGTATGTGAAGGGATCAAAGTGTCTTTTTGGCGTACAGAAGGTCTCATTTCTGGATTCATATTGTCTCCGTCTGTCATTGAAATGGACCCGTCAAGGTTCAGGCCATCTGTGATTGGGTTCAATCTACTTAATTGAAGGCTCTTCAGAGATTTTGGGTTTTGCCAATTTTATCGTAAATTTATTGGTAATTTCTCTGGTATTGTTAAAACATTGACTGATTTGACTAAAAAGGGTTCCGATTGGTGAATGGCCCTCCTTGAGCAGTTTTCCTGCGTTTCAGGAACTCAAGCAGAGATTCATTTCTGCTCTTGTTCTACAGCAGCATGATGTTTCTCTGCCGTTTCAGGTGGAGATTGATGCCTCTGAGATTGGGGCAAGTGCCGTTTTGTCCCCAAAGGGATCCAGAGACCTCTAAGAGTAACCCTTGTGCCTTTTTCTTTCAAAAATTTTCTCCAACTGAACGTAATTATGACGTGGGTAATCGGGGTTATTGGCCATGAAGTGGGCCTTTGAAGAGTGGAGACATTGCTGGAAGGAGGCAAACATCAGGTGGTGGTCCTCACGGACCATAAGAACCTGGTTTATCTCGAATCAGCCAAACGACTTAATCCTAGACAGGCCAGGTGGGCCTTGTTTTTTCACACGTTTTAATTATGTGGTTTCTTTTCTTCCGGGCACTAAGAATGTTAAGGCGAATGCCATCTCGAGGAGTTTCTTTGAGTTATCTGATCCTGCTGTGATTTTGAAAGAGGGAGTAGTTCTTTCCGCATCTCGCCCCAATTTGAGACTGGCTCTGGAGGGGTGTCAGGAGGATATACCTGAGCGCTGCCCTGTTGGGAAATTGTTTTGACCCAGACCAGTGGAAGAAGAGTGTGATGTCTGAGATTCATTGTTCCGCGTGGCTAGTCATCCCCCGAATTTTTGGGTACCAGAGACTTGGTGAGTCGGTCCTTTGGTGGCCTACTTTGTCTCATGACGTCAGAGACTTTGTGCAGTCCTGTGGGACTTGCTCTCTTTCCAAGCCTTGCTCTCGTTCTAGTGGTTTGTTAACTCCATTACCTGTACCCAAGAGGCCATGGACCCATATTTCTATGGATTTTATTTCCGACCTCACTGTCTCTCAGAGAATGACCGTTATCTGGGTAATCTGTGATAGGTTTCCAAGATGATACATCTTGTGCCATTACCTAAGTTGCCTTCCTCCTCCGAATTGGTGCCTTTGTTCTTTCAGCACGTGTTCGGTTACATGGCATTCCGGAAAACATTGTGTCTGACAGAGGAGTCCAGTTTGTTTCCAGATTTTGGAGGACATTTTGTTCTAAACTTGGTGTTCAGTTATCTTTCTCCTCTGCATTTCACCCTCAGACCAATGGACAAACCGAGAGAACAAACCAGACCTTGGAGACTTATTTGAGATGTTTTGTGTCTGCTGATCAAGATGACTGGGTCTCTTTTTTGCCTTTGGCTGAGTATGCTCTTAATAATAGGGCTAGCTCTGCCACCTTGATGTCTCCATTTTTCTGCAATTCTCGGTTTCACCCTCGATTTTCTTCAGGACAGGCGGAGGCTTCTGTCTGTCCGGGTGTTGACTCTATTGTGCAGCGTATGCAGCAGATTTGGGACCAGGTAGTGGAGAGGTTGTCTCTCTCTCTCAAGAGAAGCCCCAGCAGTTTGCCAACCGGCATAGGACTGATGGTCCTCTTTTAAAGTGTAGGACTTGGTTTGGTTGTCCTCAAGAAATATCCCAATGAAGGTTGCATCTCCAAAATTTAAGCCAAGGTTCATTGGACCTTATAAGATCATGGAAATTATTAATCCGGTTTCCTTCCGTTTGCTTCTTCCTGGGACATTTAAGATCCACAAGTCCTTATTGAAGAGGTTTGTCGAGCCAGTGGTTCCTATGGCTGCGCCTCCCGACCCTGTTTTGGTTGAGGGCAATTTGGAGTATGTGGTTGAGAAAATATTGGATTCTCGTTTTGCTAGATGGAAACTCCAGTATTTGGTTAAGTGGAGAGGTTATGGTCAGGAGGACAATTCTTGGGTGTTTGCTTCGGACATCCATGCTGGGAGACTTATCCGTGCCTATCATCGAGCTCATCCTGATCGGCCTGGTTGCGCAGGTGAGGGTTCGGTGACCCCTCCTCAAGGGGGGTACTGTTGTGGATACTCTGGAGGCGGCTTCTGAGCTGGGGCTCCCTCCGGTGGTTGCTGAGGGTAATGAACTAATTACTGAATGGCCTTCAGCTGGCTCTGAATGGTCTGATATAAGTGACCTGAGTTCCCATCAGCCTTGCCGGTAATCAATTGTTTCTCCTGGTCTTGCCTGGAGCACAGCTTGCTTTCCTGCTCTCATTCAGATAAGTGTTTTGCTGTTTTTTTTCCTCTGTTGGATTTTCACTGCTGGTTTGCTGCTTGCAGTAGACTACAACCTGGTCCCCTTTTGGGGTCTGGCGTTGCAATTGTGCTCATTTTGTGTTTGCACTTTTGCTTTGTTCCTTTGTCACTTTTTATTTGCTGAGTTGCTGTGTGTTACACCAGAGATCTGATTTAGGTGGTAGAGATCGTGTGATCTCAGGTTTTTGTTAATCAGAAGTGTTGGTATTTTTGTCAGGGGTTTTTTGGGTTGCAGTCAAAATTCTTTCCTATACTTTTCTATCTAGACAGATTGGGCCCCAGCGTTTGCTCATTCTATTCTCTCTCTGTGTCCGTATTTTCTTCTTGTCTAACCACCATTACATGTTTGGGGGCTTCCAATTTCTTTGGGGATTCTGCTCCGGGGCAGATAGCTTTCATCTTTCTGCCTTTAGGTGTAGTTATCTCTCCGGCTGTGACGAGGCATCTAGGATCACCGTAGGTACGCTCCACGGCTACTTCTAGTGTGGCGGTTAGTTTAGGGTACTGCAATCCAATGGTTTCCAGCCTCTCTGGTGTATTACTACTTTGACTATTTTTTGCAATTTCTCCTCAGCTACCGTAACACAACACCCGGCATTACACAAGCACTTGTCCCACAACATTACCTTTGTCCTCAACAATGCTGTTATTGGTAAAATCTGCCTAACCGTGGACACGTGGACAAGTGCTTGTGGGCAGGGACGGTATATCTCACTGACGGCACACTAGGTTAACATAGTGGAAGCTGGGACCCAGTCGGACCTTAGGATGGAACACGTCCTCCCAAAGCCGAGGATTGCGGGTTCTACGTCAAGTCAAGGTTGCCCCCTCAGTCTACAGATCCTGCATCTCCTCCTCCTCTCCAGCCTCCATCTCTCAAATGACAACATCAGTCACAAGCTGGAAGCACTGCAGCACCGCATCAGCCAAGTGGCAACAGGCTGTGCTGAAGCTAATATGTTAGGTGACAAACCACACAATGCTGAAAAGTTATGGACAGCTCTGAAAGAACAGGCAGATCTGTGGCTGACACAGCTGAACCTACAGCCAGGCATGGTCGTGTGTGACAATTGCCAGAACCTGGTTGCGGCTCTGAGGCGAGGCTTGCTCACACATGTACTCTGCCTGGCCCATGTGCTTAACCTCGCTGTTTAACGGTTTCTCAAAAGCTACCCGGAGCTGCTGGATCTGCTTGTGAAAGTACACCACCTGTGTGCCCATTTTAGAAAGTCAGCTACAGCTTCAGCGGCCCTTGCCATGCTTCAGCAGCATTTGCAGCTTCCAGCTCACTGACTGGTGTGTGATGTCCCCACTCATTGGAATGCTACACTGCATAAGTTGGAAAGGATTGGTGAGCAGAAGAGGGCAGTTGTTGACTACCAGCATCAACAAGGTCGTCGGTATTCAGTTCAGACTCCACACATAAGACCTCAGGAGTGTACATGGATGTCAGACATATGTACTATACTACAAAACTTTAAGGAGTCCACCAAGATGGTGAGCGGCGATGACGCCATAATTAGCGTCACCATCCAGCTTCTCTGTATTCTGAAAACCTCTCTGCTCACAATGAAGGAGGATGCATTGCAGGCAGAGCACGATGAGATGGAGCAAGGAACCATGCAGGGTGATTACACACAGCCCAGCCTCATGTCATCCCAATGTGTATTGGTTGACAATGAGGAAGAGGAGGAGGAGGAAGAACAGATGCGAGTTTCATGCGATATAGACGGTACTACAATCACAACTGTCATACCATCTGTTCAGCATGGATGGCCTGAGGACAGGGAAGAGGAGGAGGACAGCATGGTCTTTCGTCCTCTTGATGAGGACACGGAAGTCTTGCATGTTAGCAGCCTGCCACGCATGGCAGACTTTGTGTTGCGCTGCCTTTCCCGTGACCCTGTCTTCTCAAACTTTTGGGTGACACTCATTACTGGTTGGTGACACTTCTAGACCCACACTATAAGGAGAACTTTCAATCTCTGATTCCAGAGACAGACAGGTGTACTAAAATGGTGCAGTAACAGAGGGCCCTTGTTGTGGAATTATTAAAAAAATTCCCTGAAAACGCTGACGGCAGAGGTCACATTTCGTTGGACAACCAAGGAGTACAGGCGAGAGAGACACAACTCCAATCCAGCAGTAGCAAAGGAACACTGGCAAAGTTCTGGGAGAGTTTTCTCAGACCCTCCTATCGCACTGGTCCTGAGGTGCGGGGTACTCTCACAAGGAGTGCAACATTTTGGAAGATGCTGAGGGAGTACCTTCCTGACCGTACCGATGTCCTCCGTGATTCCTCTGTGCCTTTTAATTATTGGGTATCTAAGCTGGACACATGGCATGAAATGGCTCTACACCTTGGAGGTCCTCGTCTGCCGGCCAATAGCATTTTGTCAGAGCGGGTTTTTAGTGCCGCTGGTGGAATTATAACTGATAAGCTCATCCGCCTTTTAACTGAAAATGCTGACAGGCTGACTCTTATAAAAATGAACAAAGCCTGGATTGGGTAAGACTTCTCTACACCACCAAATTATGACAGCGAAACATGACCTCAAATACAGTGTCTTCTTTGGGAGGTGTTCCCATGCACCTCTTCACACCTACACATGAGTATATGCTTCCTGATTTTGGCTATTTGGTGTTATCCTCCTCCTTCTCCTCATCCTCATCATCCACCACCACTAGATCCCCATGGTGACTGTGTTACATGATGCAACAGCCACGTTATGTTAAAGGGTGTTTATGATGCCCTTAAAAAAATGTTTACATAGTATGTTGATGTGTACCTCCCAGGGGGAAATGTTTGTCAGCCTATACACTTAGTATATGGGCATTACAAGTATAGGAGACCCGATCCTTTCTAATGGGAAAACTTTTTTATGAGGCCCTCCTCTACGTTTTTTCCAAGGGGGATTGGTGTGTGTGCAAATTTGGGGCAGGCTTTGCATTAAATGCATAGCCTGCAAATAGTATGGGAGTACCAAATTTCTAATAATGGGAATTTTGGTTTCATGTAGACATCCAGAACGTTGGTTCAAAGGGTTATTGGGGTGCGTGTAACTTTGTGGCAATGCAGGCCTTGCATTTGTTTGATGTGGCCATCCAGGATGTCTGTTTTTTGGGTCATTGGGGTGCATCTAAATTTGGAGCATGCCTTGCATTCACTTCATGGGCAAACTTTATGGGAGTACAAAATTCTAATAATGGGAAATTTGGTTTCATGTGGCCATCCAGGATGTCTGTTCCAAGTGATATTGGAGTGAGTGTAACTTTGTGGCAGGGCAGGCCTTGCATTAAATGCATAGGCAAACAGTATGGCAGCAACAAATGAATACTAATGGGAACTTTGGTTTGATGTGGCCATTCAGGACGTCTGTGTTTTGGGTCATTGGGGTGCATCCAAATTTGGAGCAGGCCTTGCATTCACGTCATGGGCAAACTGTATGTGAGTAAAAAAAAGTAAGAATAATGGGAACTTTGTTTTCATGTGGCCATCCAGGACGTCTGTGTTTTAGGTCATTGGAGTGCATTCAAATTTGAAGCAGGCCTTGCATTCACTTCATGGGCAAACTTTATGGGAGTACAAAATTCATAATAATGGGAACTTTGATTTCATGTGGCCATCCAGGATGTCATTTCAAAGTGTTATTGGGGTACTTGTAACTTTGGAGCAGGGCAGGCCTTGCATTTAATGCATAGTCAAACAGTATGGGAGTACCAAATTACTAATAATGGGAACAATGCTTTCAGGTGGCCATCCAGGACGTCTGTTCAAAGGATTATTGGGGTGCGTCTAAATTTGGGCAGACCTTGCATTCAATGCATAGGCAATAACGATATAGGAGACCCACTGTTTAATAATTGGAACAACAAAGCATAGCCGGCTGATGGCTCTATAAGAATAGTGAGGACCACCTGCAGTCCCTTTAAGAATATTTAAGTCAGCCCGATGACCCTCTTCCTTTAACAGTCCCTCATTCATGAATGAAACAGGATTTGCAATTGTTACCATCTACCTTTTGTGTCTCCCCTTTTTCCTCATATATTGTAAGCTTGCGAGCAGGGCCCTCATTCCTCTTGGTATCTACTTTAATCTGTGTTTATTGTTATGCTGTAATGTCTATTGTCTGTACAAGTCCACTCTATAATGTATTGGCGCTATAGAAATAAAATTATTATTATTATAGGATGTGTCTGATGATGTGTCACATACCACATGGCCAGCTAAGGTTGTAAAATTTTAAAATAACATTTCCCAGTGAATGTGTTTGTCTTGATTGAAAGCAATGCTAACGTTGAAAAACGCATCAAAAACACTACTTGTGACCATAGCCCAAGTGGTGGAGGAACATTTTTTGGGGGTTATTTATTTTGCCTTACATACAAATCATTACCCTGGAAGGGATGTTCCTTAAGATATTCCCCAGGGAAAAACATTTTGGTTTCGTTTTTGTATGTTTCATTTTGCGCCAGGAAAAGTTGCGTAAGACTCAGACAAAATTGTTCACAGCAGTGACCTGGGAGTCAGAAATGCTTCCAGGGATCTTCCCCATTATGTTCCCATGTCATTTGAGCACTGTTCCCATAGATTTCTGACGTTTTGATACCCTAAAAAGACCTACGGGGGGGTCGTGACAACAAAGCTCGGGTTTCCCATAGACTTACATTAGGCTCGTTGCTAGGGTCGCGCACCCGAGCATTCCAATTTGCTCGACCCGAGCAATGAGTACCCGAGCATTTTAGTGCTCGCTCATCACTAGTCTTAGAAGCAAACATTAGCCACTCAAAAATATAATTTTAACCTACAAGAAGAGTCAACATTTCAGACTATTGACCGACTGAAGAAAAAATGCATAAACTCAAAAGTCAACATATACAGTAGATTACAGTCAATGACTCCTGGCTTACTGAAAATAGATGTCTAGTTATTTAAGATAAAATGCTGTGCTGTCACAATGGGGCTTAAAGGTGTTAACACTGCTGGACTCACTGTTCAGTGGAATCGGGCTAAAGCCAGCTGGCGGTCTCTGACAGTTTGACACTCTCGTGCTGTAGCCTCTCGCTCCTGGCATTGTTCTATCAGCTTCAGCCGTCCCTCGTGATCATCTGTGTGAAGTTGCAGTAGGGCCATCTGTAGATGGGTATCCACACAACCCTTGTTGCTGATGTGGCTTACATCCATATGTGGGACCTCTGCAGCAGCCGCGTCCAAGCCTTTGTTCACCTCCCCTTCATCAGGGCTTTGTGACGGACATGCTCCTCATCTCATTGCAACAGATAAGCGATCAATTGCTGCCTGTTTTTTGCCAGTACAGACAATTTGTCTGATTATACAGATGACAGGGATAGCCACCTTCTTCTGCTGGTTTAAACAAGACCTTCCCAATTGCAACCATGAGTACCAAGCAAAAGGCAGGACAGAAAAACAAGAAAGTGGATGGTATGTACAGTTGTGCTCAAACGTTTACATACCCCGGCAGAATTTTTGCTTTCTTGGTCTTTTTTTAGAGAATATGAATGATAACACCAAAACTTTTTCTCCACTCATGGTTAGTGGTTGGTGAAGCCATTTGTTGTCAAACTACAGTGTTTTCTCTTTTTAAATCATAATGACAACCCAAAACATCCAAATGACCCTGATCAAAAGTTCACATACCCTATTTCTTAATACCATTTATTGCCCCTCTAACATCAATGCCAGCTTGAAGTCTTTTGTGGTAGTTGTGGATGAGGTTCTTTATTTTCTCAGATGGTAAAACTGCCCACTCTTCTTGGCAAAAAGCCTCCATTTCTTGTAAATTCCTGGGCTGTCTAGGATGAACTGCGCGCTTGAGATCTCCCCAGAGTGGCTCAATGATATTGAGGTAAGGAGGCTGAGATGGCAACTCCAGAACCTTCACTTTGTTCTGCTGTAGCCAATGACAGGTAGATTAGCCTTGTGTTTTGGATCGTTGTCATGTTGAAACGTCCAAGTATGTCCCGTGTGCAGCTTCCGGGCTGAGGAGTGTAAATTTGCCTCCAGTATTTGCTGATAACGTGCTGCATTCATCTTTCCTTCAACTTTGACCAAGTTTCCTGTGCCTTGGTATCTCATACATCCCCAAAACATCAATGATCCACCTCCGTGCTTTACAGTAGGAATGGTGTTCCTTTCATCATAGGCCTTGTTGACCTTTCTCCAAATGTAACGTTTATGGTTGTGACCAAAAAGTTCAATGCTTTTCGGCTTTGCTCGCAGTTGGGCAAAGCATACTGCGCACGCACGGGAGGCAATTTGAATGCGCACGCGCGGTACCTGTACACAAACAACGCTATTCACAGAACGGAATGCGTACAGTACGCCGAGGAGGGGTGGAGAGAAGGACCAGAACCAAACCCCATTGGACCGGATCAAGGACATTTACATACAGCGTAGGAACAATTTAAAAGGTTTTTATGGGGGATTCATGAGTAGTCAGGGGGTTTCACAAGTAGTTGGGGAATGTATAGCTCATACTCTATTAGATGATATTTTTAGTTGATAGGCCAAAAAACTGGTGACAGATTCCCTTTAACATTCACTAACAACTATGAAATAGCTTGTAATTTTTAAAATTACATCTATGACACTTACTAAGACCTATTTTTTAATGATAGTCCTACCTACACTGGAGGTTTCAGAACACTAATGGCTATGCACAATTCTTACTTTTGGATTATAGTTTACTGTATGTATTTTATTATGGTAAATCCTATTTGTGGTTAGGATAACTTTGCATGACACAGAATATCCTTTTACCTGGCCATCAAGAACATGCCTGTTGGCATGTAAGTTGATGAAATGCTCAAAAGTTCATTGTCAAAAATAGCAACCACTACAACGAAACAGATAACCTAAGAGCGCAGCTTGCAGGACAGAACGCTATGTGTCAGGACAGCCATAATTTGAGAAGCCTATGGTTTATAGTTTATGCCTATGTCCTCATAAACTAGATACCATTATTAAATCACTCTATCTTATTGATAAACTAGGCTTATATGTTTTATTCTAATAATGCATTAATAATTCACAGGTAAAGTAGTAGGTATAGCAGAACTAATGGAATGTGGAGCAGAACATTGTTGTATATGCATAACTGTGCTTATTTTAATGGTGTACGTGGTGCCCACAAGAAGTAAGTTCATGGCATACCTCATCTTTGTTTTACTGTCCTTGTGATAGGTTTCAGAAAACTTTAAAGGTACGGTAATAAAAAACCATTCCAATGCAAAGTAGTAAAAGTCTAGCTGATGTCAGGATATGAGTTTATATCTACCAACACTTTTCTATTCATGTAGTAATTCATTTACACCTAAGTTACATGAATTATGGACCTGCTTATGCTAATGTGAAACACAATCAATCCAGGTGCAGACAACAGGAAATTCCTAACTCAGAAAATAAATTTCATTAATTCAGTGAATTAAATCAGCCAGCATTAATTACTTGAAGCATTTTGTTTTGAATGTGCTAGTGGGTATGTGAGCTTGTTACTCATTCATTCATTTGCATATCTGTCTCTGGAGAACACAGTTCATCAACAGGAGCTCAGTTTGTACTTAGGAGAGATGTGATTAAATGCCTGCTATTAGCTAGTCTTGATCTTGAAACAGCTTCAATCACCTCAATTCAGTAAAATATGCCCTTACCATACATGTAATAGACAAATGTGTCTGCTAAGACAAATCATGTGTAATAAAATTATATTATCACTAAATACACCGGTGCTTGAAAGGTTGTGAAACCTTTGGAATTTTCCCTATTTCTGCAAAAATGTGACATAAAATTACATCAGATTTTCACACAAATCCTAAACGTAGTTAAAGAAAATCAAAGCAAACAAATGAGTCAAAATATTAAAGTTTGCCATTTTTTTATTGAGGAAAATTATGAAATATCGCCATAAATATGTGACTGGTAAAAGTATATGAACCTTTATGATTAGCAGATTGAAGGTAAAATTAGAGTCTGGTGTTTTCAATCAACACGGTGGCAATCTGATGTCTGCGACATTGCTTTCCCACCCTGTTTCTGCTTCTGTTGGCGCCATCATGCTTTTGTTGCAAGCGAGGCAGGGGTGGCAAGCTTTTGGTGACTTGTAATACAGTCCAGGCTGGAAGCTTATGAGTGATCTTCTCCTCCATCCGCGGCTGCTAAAGGCACGTGATGGCTGATTAAATCAGAAATCATCTGCCAGGAAAGATACCGGCTCAGCCCACATTAAAGGTAAAAACACAACACATGATGTAAATATACATCAAATGTCTTGAAGGGCTTACCTGATATAGCAAAGTGAAATTTCAAAAATGCACGTTGTGACAAAGTCACTGGTAAAGTGCAGGAGAGCAGATATGTTTCACTACACCTAATGGTGTCAGTGATATAAAGCCCATTGTTTTTCCTCCAGCACACTAAGTGTTGTGAGGGGTTAAGTCATTTGCACAATGGGCTGGCTTTTATGTGGATATCCATAGAGCGGGTTGGGAGGATGTCCACCTTATCTCCACCCCAGGGTGTGGTCTGGGGCTTAAGTAGCTGTCCTCCAATGGCAATAGTGTTCAGTGTCTGGAGAGGAACACTCCAGAGAAGTGTTTTGTGTTTTGTTTATGCCTGAATCATGGATCTTGCTAACCCGCTAATACAAGGACTGTACTTAGTGCTACCGGTTTGATTTTTTTTTCTGTTTTCGCTCAGAGGGCCATGTTTACTGTGTGATACAGTTTGGTTTATGTCGCACCTGAATAAACCAAGCACATATCTAAAGCTGCAGTGTTCCCGTGTCTACCTCCGTGTACAGCAGAGTAAGCTGATCTACCATAGGTGGTGGTAGAAGTGTTGGCAGCATTCCAGTGAACATGCGTGATGGCTACAAGAGGTATTACTGTACATGTCATGGATAAAGGCAACTATAAGCCAGCATACAATGTCAGGCAAGATGGAGGACCTGCTTAATCATCTGGTACAAGTACAGCAACAACAGCATCAGCAACAACAGCATAAATTACAGCAGAAACAGATGGCGCAATAGAAGACCACTAAGCTGCTTATACAGCAGATACAACATCAGCATCAGCAACACCAGCAGCAGATTTACTTGCTCACAGAGGCGGTTCGTGGAAGGCCGGTAGGTCCCCCCCCAAAGTCCAGGTGACAACACATGCATCTGGAAGTCGGTAAGAAGAGATATGCAAAAAATGTCCCCGGGGAAGATGTGGAAGCATTTTTAACTGTGTTTAAGTGGGCAGAGCATGAGAAGCTACTGCCAGAGCAGTGGGCGGAGGTGCTGGCCCCCTGTCTAACTGATAAGCCCCAAAAGGTTTATTATGAATTGGTGTCACAGGATGTGCAGGAGTATGCAAAATTAAAAATTGAAATTTTGGCATATGCAGGAGTGACTGTCAGTCAGAGCACAAACCACCTCGATCCCAAATGTTTGTCTTGCTGCATCTTGTGCAACAATGGTTGCAGCCAGAATCCTCCACTCAAGGCCAGATGGTCACGCGTTGTCATGGACAGATTCATTCACTCCCTTCCCAGGATGATGCAGACCTTGGTTACCCATGGAGATCCCCGGTATGCGGATGAGCTGGTGGGCCTAGTGGAATGGTACCAGGTGGTAGAGAGGTCCTTAAGAAAATTCATGTCTTGGGAGGGCATCTAGGTGTAGATAAAACCCAAGAGCGAGTCCTTCTGAGGTTTTACTGGCCTGGGTGTCACAGGGACATTGTTAATTTCTGCCAATCCTGCCCTAACTGTCAGTTCCTGTATCCCACTTCCGCAGTCCCCTACTTTGGTTACCTATAATCGAAGTCCCATTTGACAGGATGGCCATGGACATGGTCGGACCTTTAGTTAAGTCTGCCATTGGTCATCAATACATCCTGGTGGTAATGGAC
>JARQOD010012266.1:0-20318 GCA_033576555.1 Oophaga sylvatica | reverse complement strand
CCCCACCCTATTTTCTCTGGTGCAGTCACTGTGTACATACTTTACATTACTGATCCTGTTTTAATCCTGATTAAAAAACCAAGCTAAATCACTTTTCTGCGGTGCAGTCACTGTTACATCATTACTTTAGATCCGGGAGTTACTCCTGTTTATACTCCAGAGCTGCCTCACTATTCTGCGGTGCAGTCACTTGAAAACATTACTTACATCCTGAGTTACATCCGTTTATATCCAGAGCTGCACTCACTTTTTCGCGGGTGAGTCACTGTGTAATCATTACATTACTGATCCGGGTTCCCCTCCTGTATTTTACCCAAGTGCATCACTATTTGCTGGTGCAGTCATGTGAAAACTTTACATTATGATCCTGATTACATCCTGTATTATCCCCCCAGAGCGCATCACTATTTTCTGGTGAGTCACTGTGTACATCATTACATTACTGATCCTGAGTTACATCCTGTATTATACTCCAGAGCTGCCCTCACTATTCTGCTGGTGCAGTCACTGTGTACATACATTACATTACTGATCCTGAGTTACATCCTGTATTATACTCCAGAGCTGCACTCACTATTCTGCTGGTGCAGTCACTGTGTACATACATTACATTACTGATCCTGAGTTACCTCCTGTATTATACTCCAGAGCTGCACTCACTATTCTGCTGGTGCAGTCACTGTGTACATACATTACTGATCCTGAGTTACATCCTGTATTATACTCCAGAGCTGCACTCACTATTCTTCTGGTGCAGTCACTGTGTACATACATTACATTACTGATCCTGAGTTACATCCTGTATTATACTCCAGAGCTGCACTCACTATTCTGCTGGTGCAGTCACTGTGTACATACATTACTGATCCTGAGTTACACCCTGTATTATACTCCAGAGCTGCACTCACTATTCTGCTGGTGCAGTCACTGTGTACATACATTACTGATCCTGAGTTACACCCTGTATTATACTCCAGAGCTGCACTCACTATTCTGCTGGTGCAGTCACTGTGCACATATATTACTGATCCTGAGTTACACCCTGTATTATACTCCAGAGCTGCACTCACTATTCTGCTGGTGCAGTCACTGTGTACATACATTACTGATCCTGAGTTACATCCTGTATTATACTCCAGAGCTGCACTCACTATTCTGCTGGTGCAGTCACTGTGTACATACATTACTGATCCTGAGTTATATCCTGTATTATACTCCAGAGCTGCAGTCACTATTCTGCTGGTGCAGTCACTGTGTACATACATTATATTACTGATCCTGAGTTACCTCCTGTATTATACTCCAGAGCTGCACTCACTATTCTGCTGGTGCAGTCACTGTGTACATACATTACTGATCCTGAGTTACATCCTGTATTATACTCCAGAGCTGCACTCACTATTCTGCTGATGCAGTCACTGTGCACATACATTACCGATCCTGAGTTACATCCTTTATTATACTCCAGAGCTGCACTCACTATTCTGCTGGTGCAGTCACTGTGTACATACATTACATTACTGATCCTCAGTTACCTCCTGTATTATACTCCAGAGCTACACTCACTATTCTGCTGGTGCAGTCACTGTGTACATACATTACATTACTGATCCTGAGTTACATCCTGTATTATACTCCAGAGCTGCCCTCACTATTCTGCTGGTGCAGTCACTGTGTACATACATTACATTACTGATCCTGAGTTACATCCTGCATTATACTCCAGAGCTGCACTCACTATTCTGCTGGTGCAGTCACTGTGTACATACATTACATTACTGATCCTGAGTTACATCCTGTATTATACTCCAGAGCTGCCCTCACTATTCTGCTGGTGCAGTCACTGTGTACATACATTACATTACTGATCCTGAGTTACATCCTGTATTATACTCCAGAGCTGCACTCACTATTCTGCTGGTGCAGTCACTGTGTACATACATTACATTACTGATCCTGAGTTACCTCCTGTATTATACTCCAGAGCTGCACTCACTATTCTGCTGGTGCAGTCACTGTGTACATACATTACATTACTGATCCTGAGTTACATCCTGTATTATACTCCAGAGCTGCACTCACTATTCTGCTGGTGCAGTCACTGTGTACATACATTACATTACTGATCCTGAGTTACATCCTGCATTATACTCCAGAGCTGCACTCACTATTCTGCTGGTGCAGTCACTGTGTACATACATTACATTACTGATCCTGAGTTACATCCTGTATTATACTCCAGAGCTGCCCTCACTATTCTGCTGGTGCAGTCACTGTGTACATACATTACATTACTGATCCTGAGTTACATCCTGTATTATACTCCAGAGCTGCACTCACTATTCTGCTGGTGCAGTCACTGTGTACATACATTACATTACTGATCCTGAGTTACCTCCTGTATTATACTCCAGAGCTGCACTCACTATTCTGCTGGTGCAGTCACTGTGTACATACATTACATTACTGATCCGGAGTTTCATCCTGTAATAATGAGAAATGACACAGGAAAGACGTATTGAACACAATTACTGAAACTTAATACTTGGTACAAAATCTTCGGGACGTCTCCTGTATGGAGAAACTAGTCGCAGGCATTGCTCAGGTGTGATTTTGGCCCATTCTTCCACACAAACACTCTTCACATCCTGAAGGCCCCATGGGCTCCTTCTATGAATGCTGAGCTTTGGTTCCTGCCATACATTTTCTCTTGGATTCAGGTGCGGTGATCGGCTCGGCCGTTCTAGCAGCTTTATTCTCTTTATTTGAAACCAATTGAGAGTTTCCTTGGCTGTGTGTTTCGGATTACCGTCATGCTGAAATGTCCACCTCTCGTTTCATCTTCATGATCCTGGTAGATGGCAGCAGATTTTTATCCAGAATGTCTTGCTACATTTGTTCTTTCATCCTTCCTTCAATTATATGAAGTTTGCCAGGGCCGTATGCTGAAAAACAGCCCCACACCATGATGTTCCCACCTCCAAACTTCACTGTCAGTATGGTGTTTTTGGGGTGATATTCAGTGCCTTTCTGCCTCCAAACATGGTGCATATTATGGCATCCAAAGAGTTCAATTTTGGTCTCCTCTGACCAGACTATATTCTCTCAGTATTTCACAGGCTTGTCTAAATGTTGTTGAGCATGTTTTTGTTCAGCAATGAAGTTTTGCATGGTGAGCATGCATACAGGTCATGGAGGTTGTGTGGTGAGCGTGCATACAGGCCATGAAATTTGAGTGCATAACTTGCTTTCTGTGAAACAATTGTACCTGCTGATTCCACATCTTCCTGTAGCTCTCCACAGATGGAACTTGGGTCTTGGACAACTCTTCTGATAATTCTTTACACTCCTCTACTTGAAATCTTGTGGGGAGTACCTGGTTGTGGGCAGTTTATGGTGAAATTATGTTCTTTCCACTTCAGGATTATGGCCCCAACAGTGCTCACTGGACTCTAGTAATTTAGAAATTCTTCTATGATCCATGCCATCAGTATGTTTTGCAACAATAAGGTTGTGAAAGTCTTGAGACAGCTCACTGGTTTTACCCATCATAAGATGTTTCTTGTGTAGCACCTTGATAATAAGACATCTTTTTATCAGCCATCAGTTGAACCAACTGAAATTATTTGTCACTAAGTGGCAGGATTGCTTTCTAATTACTGATAGGTTCCAGCTGGTGTCAGGACTTTCCAAGACGTTTTGTCTTTCTTCAGGTGTTCATGTGTTTTTTTTCCCTGTGTAATTTCTCATTATTACACAACTTAATTTATGGACATCTATGGTTTGATTTCTTTGCCTATGTGGATTGGATGGGTCGTTACCAACATCTGGTGAGAATGTTATGTCAATAGCACTTTGAGAAACTTATCCCGTACTGATCCTGCGTTACATCCTGTATTATACTCCAGAGCTGCACTCACTATTCTGCTGGTGCAGTCACTGTGTACATACATTACTGATCCTGAGTTACATCCTGTATTATACCCCAGAGCTGCACTCACTATTCTGCTGGTGCAGTCACTGTGTACATACATTACATTACTGATCCTGAGTTACATCCTGTATTATACTCCAGAGCTGCACTCACTATTCTGCTGGTGCAGTCACTGTGTACATACATTACATTACTGATCCTGAGTTACATCCTGTATTATACCCCAGAGCTGCACTCACTATTCTGCTGGTGCAGTCACTGTGTACATACATTACATTACTGATCCTGAGTTACATCCTATATTATACTCCAGAGCTGCACTCACTATTCTGCTGGTGCAGTCACTGTGTACATACATTACATTACTGATCCTGAGTTACATCCTGTATTATACTCCAGAGCTGCACTCACTATTCTGCTGGTGCAGTCACTGTGTAAATACACTACTTATCCTGTACTGATCCTAAGTTATATCCTTGTATTATACTCCAGAGCTGCACTCACTATTCTGCTGGTGCAGTCACTGTGTACATACATTACTGATCCGGAGTTACATCCTGTATTATACTCCAGAGCTGCACTCACTATTCTGCTGGTGCAGTCACTGTGTACATACATTACTGATCCGGAGTTACATCCTGTATTATACTCCAGAGCTGCACTCACTATTCTGCTGGTGCAGTCACTGTGTAAATACATTACTTATGCTAAGTTATATCCTTGTATTATACTCCAGAGCTGCACTCACTGTTGTCCATTCTTCAGCCTACACAGCAGTTATTATTTATCCTGCCATCATAAGGGGGTTAATTAATGGGACTGAGCTGCAATAACACATGCAACCTGTGGATGGAGTGACGCTATTTTTGGCAGACAGCAGTAATATTTTTCTAATCATGGACGATACAGCAGCAAGACATATTCACTATATACTCACCCAAACTAGTGCATATTTAAACTGGCTGGTAAGCGTCCTGTGAATCCGGTGACACTTGAAAAAAAAAACAAAAAATTAACACCCAAGTGAAAAAATGCATATATATGAAAGGTAATAGCCTCTATGAGTTGTCTGTTAGAATGAAGGCTGCAAAGTTCTAGCATCAGCTATTAGCAGCCATGGAGCTATGATTTACAGAGTCATCCAGGCTCAGCCAACATGCACAGCCCCAGCTCTCCTCTCCTCCTCTTAGATTAAACATGTATTACAAGGACTGGGAATGGGAAAAACAACAAATATTTTACAATGCAGCCTGCATAGATTATTAATTAGATCTCTTGCATCTGAGGAGACTAGTGTGCTTACTTTGAAAATCTGACTGTCTTATTCTGGTATTAAAATGAGCATCCAAAAATATTCAGTCTCCACTCGGCCAGGATGACTGACAGCTGCAGCTTGTACTAAGCAGTGTGAGATTTCAGCAGCAGCAGAGAAAAGCTGTCAGTCGGGATAGGAGAATCAGCAAAGGCAGGTAGGAGGGACAGTGAGGAGCTGTCCATCAGGATAGATGGAGATTCAGCAGCAGCAGGAACAGTAAGGGGCTGTCCGTCAGGATAGATGGAAATTCAGCAGCAGCAGGGAAAGTGAGGGGCTGTCCATCAGGATAGATGGAAATTCAGCAGCAGCAGGGACAGTAAGTAGCTGTCCATCAGGATAGATGGAGATTCAGCAGCAGCAGCAGGGACAGTGAGGAGCTGTCCATCAGGATAGATGGAGATTCAGCAGCAGGGAAAGTGAGGGGCTGTCCATCAGGATAGATGGAGATTCAGCAGCAGCAGCAGGGACAGTGAGGAGCTGTCCATCAGGATAGATGGAGATTCAGCAGCAGCAGCAGGGACAGTGAGGGGCTGTCCATCAGGATAGATGGAGATTCAGCAGCAGGGAAAGTGAGGGGCTGTCCATCAGGATAGATGGAGATTCAGCAGCAGCAGGGACAGTGAGGGGCTATCCATCAGGATAGATGGAGATTCAGCAGCAGCAGGGACATGAGGAGCTGCCCATCAGGATAGATGGAACTTCTGCAGCAGCAGTGACAGTGAGAAGCTGTCCATCAGGATAGATGGAGATTCAGCAGCAGCAGGGAAAGTGAGGAGCTGTCAATCAGGATAGATGGAGCTTCAGCAGCAGCAGGGAAAGTGAGGAGCTGTCAATCAGGATAGATGGAGCTTCAGCAGCAGCAGGGACAGTGAGGAGCTGTCAATCAGGATAGATGGAGCTTCAGCAGCAGCAGGGACAGTAAGGAGCTGTCCATCAAGACAGATGGAGATTCAGCAGCAGCAGGGACAGTAAGGAGCTGTCCATCAAGATAGATGGAGATTCAGCAGCAGCAGTGACAGTAAGGAGCTGTCCATCAAGATAGATGGAGATTCAGCAGCAGCAGGGACAGTAAGGAGCTGTCCATCAAGACAGATGGAGATTCAGCAGCAGCAGGGACAGTAAGGAGCTGTCCATCAAGACAGATGGAGATTCAGCAGCAGCAGGGACAGTAAGGAGCTGTCCATCAAGACAGATGGAGATTCAGCAGCAGCAGGGACAGTAAGGAGCTGTCCATCAAGATAGATGGAGATTCAGCAGTAGCAGTGAGGACAAATCCATTTTAAAGTGGCACTAAATTCAGACTTGCCGTAACAAATTGGGACACCTCATGTTACTGTCCTGTGCTATCAGCCATTTTTGACCAATGTTCTTCATGTGACTTTACATTTTACAGTCAGATCTGCTCAGATATAATTATTATACAGGCAAATCCTCACGACCAGTGAACTGGGATACAACACCAAAACAGAACCTGAATCATGGACAGCAGCGCTAATTTATGAATCCATTTCCACAAGTTTTTGGTGTAAACTGATCCCCCGAAATTCACAAATTAAAACACAAACAGAAGGTATCTTTTTTTCTGCAATTTGTTGGTTTTAATAATTGTGAAGAAAGCATCCTTGGTTATTATAGAGTAGGATTAAACACCTATAAAACTGCCACAAAGAAGAAGAGGAATTCTTACCACGTGCTCCACAGAGGCGCCTTTACGGAGGATGATGGCATCTGCAAAATCAGGCCGCTCTGTGGATGAAGAGGGAGATAAGATCACAGATTATCACTGCTGGGTGGCAGCAAGTGTTCATTTCCTCACAGCACCTCCACAGGAAAGTGAAGCATTACAGAGTTCCCATTGGTTTCACTGATCAGTTCTTGTCAAGCATTAAGATCAGAGCAAAAGGAGCTTATGCATAATCCTCTCAGTAAAGGTGGAAGGGAACTTAATTAACCCCCGGTTAGATAGTTCAGACATGAAAAAAGCATCCAACTGGCTGGGGAGAGAGTAAAACATCATTACCTCCTCGCTTCTTGGTGTAGATACAGGTAAGTGCCAAATATTCCCATAACATTTCCAGTAAATAGTCAAGGTTCAGCTTCATTCCACAACTAAAAAAGAAAAAGCCAGAGATTAATTGGACGCGAGAAAAGCCAGTGAGGCATGGGATGCGAGAAAAGCCAGAGATGGATGGGACGCAAGAAAAGCCAGAGGGAAGGGACGCGAGATAAGCCAGAGAGGCACGGGACGCGAGAAAAGCCAGAGAGGGAAGGGACGCGAGAAAAGCCAGAGAGGGAAGGGACGCGAGAAAAGCCAGAGAGGGAAGGGATGCGAGAAAAGCCAGAGAGGCACGGGACACGAGAAAAGCCAGAGAGGCACGGGACGCGAGAAAAGCCAGAGAGGCACGGGACACGAGAAAAGCCAGAGAGGCATGGCACGCGAGAAAAGCCAGAGAGGGAAGGGACGTGAGAAAAGCCAGAGAGGCATGGGACGCGAGAAAAGCCAGAAAAGCATGGGACGCGAGAAAAGCCAGAGAGGGATGGGACGCGAGAAAAGCCAGAGAGGCATGGGACACGAGAAAAGTCAGAGAGGCATGGCACGCGAGAAAAGCCAGAGAGGCATGGGACGCGAGAAAAGCCAGAGAGGGATGGGACGTGAGAAAAGCCAGAGGCATGGGACGCGAGTAGAAGCCAGAGAGGGACGGGACGCGGGAAAAGCCAGAGAGGGATGGGACGCGAGAAAAGCCAGAGAGGGACGGGACGTGGGAAAAGCCAGAGAGGGATGGGACGAGGGAAAGGCCACAGAAGACTCAGCTTCTCACCTGATGACCACGCTGTGCGGCTGCCGGGCCAGTCTGTCCACCTCCTCCATGGAGATCTGATCTATTTTATTATACACCTATAGATGATACACAGGGAGAACAATAAGGGGGTTACTGAACAGGGCAATACCAATTCCTCCATACCCCTATCCATCAAACCAAAACCCTGCAGAATATTATAAAACATGGGTCCTCCGTGCAAATACGGCCCAATCAGCGTGAAAGGAGACGTTCTGAATATTGCTCATCTACTTACATACAGACATGGCATGTACACCCTGTTCCCCACAATGACATCTATGAAGTCATCCGGGCTGCAGTCCTCCCGAAACAGCACCTCGGCGTTGAACATTTCTGGAGAAAAGCTCATTAAGGTCCAATCTATAGGTTACGATGAATGTATGTTTTAAGTGTGTGCAGCACCGCAGCAATAAAGGTACACAAAGCATGCTAATGCAGAGACCAATCAAGATTATAACAATCCTCGAAGCTGAATTTCTTTGCTTCATTAATCCTCTAAGTCCTCTCATTTGTATCATGCAAATATGGCTGCCGTCACACACAACCCCCCCCCTCTCTGACATTAGACGTACTATCCCGTCCATAAAACCCGTGCCATTCTGACCATGGACGGGATAGTACGTCATAGGCGATTAGCTGCGCTCCCGGAGGGAGCGCAGCTAATCGCCGCCGGGTGTCAGCTGATTATCACAGCTGACACCCGTGACTGTGTGTCAGGAGCGGTCACGGACCGCTCCCGGCACATTAACCCCTTGCACACCGCGATCAAACATGATCGCGGTGTACTGGGGGCACAGGGGAGGATCGCGCAGGCAGGGGGCTCCCTGCGCGCCCCCCTGAGACCCTCAGACCAGCGCGATGTGATCGCGCTGCTCTGAGGGCTTCCTCCCTCCCAGGACCCGGATCCAAGATGGCGCTGGGGTCCTGGAGGGAGGCGGCTTCCTCAGTGCCTGCCGAGAGCAGGCATGAGGAAGCGTCCTGCACTGCCTGTCACATCGCTGGTGTGACAGAGTGCTATGCACACTGTCACACCAGCGATCTGATGAAATACAGTGATGTCCCACCCTGGGACAAAGTAAAAAAGTAAAAAAAAGTAAAAATAAACATGTGTAAAAAAAATCCAAAAAAAAAAAAAAATATTCCCCAATAAATTCATTACTTATTGTAAATAAAAAAAATAAAACAATAAAAGTACACATATATGGTATCGCCGCGTCCGTAACGACCCCCCCTATAAAACTGTCCCACTAGTTAACCCCTTTTGTGAACCCCTTAAAAAATAAAAAATAAAAACGAAGCAAAAAATCAGTGCTTTATCATCATACCACTGAACAAAAAGTGGAATAACACGCGATCAAAAAGACGGATATAAATAAACATGGTACCGCTGAAAACGTCATCTTGTCCCGCAAAAAACGAGCTGTCACACAGCATCATGAGCGAAAAAATAAAAAAGTTATAGCTCGCAGAATAAAGCGATGCAAAAATAATTATTTTTTATATAAAATTGTTTTTATTCTATAAAAGCGCAAAAACATAAAAAAATTATATAAATGAGGTATCGCCATAATCGTACTGACCCGAAGAATAAAACTGCTTTATCGATTTTACCACACGCGGAACAATAAAAACGCCTCACCCAAAAAAAATTCATGAATTGCTGATTTTTGTTCATTCTAACCTCCCAAAAATCGAAATAAAAAGCGATCAAAAAATGTCACGTGCTCAAAAATGGTACCAATAAAAGCGTCACCTCGTCCCGCAAAAATTAAGACCTCACATGACATTGTGGGCCAAAATATGCAAAAATTATAGCTCTCAAAATGTGGCGATGCAAAAAACTACTTTTTGCAATAAAAAGCGTCTTTTAGCGTGACAGCTGCCAATCATAAAAACCGCTATAAATAGTAAATCAAACCCCCTTTATCACCCCCTTAGTTAGGGAAAAATAATAAAATAAAAAAAATGTATTTATTTCCATTTTCCCATTAGGGTTAGGGTTAGGGTTTCGGCTAAAGTTAGGGTTAGGGTTGGCGCTAAAGTTAGGATTAGGGTTAGAGTTAGGATTAGGGTTAGGGTTGGGATTAGGGTTGGGACTAGGGTTAGGGGTGTGTTGGGGTTAGGGTTGGAGTTAGAATTGGGGGGTTTCCGCTGTTTAGGCACATCAGGGGCTCTCCAAATGTGACATGGCGTCTGATCTCCATTCCAGCCAATTCTGCGTTGAAAAAGTCAAACGGTGTTCCTTCACTTCTGAGCTCTGCCATGCGTCCAAACAGTAGTTTATCCCCACATATGGGGTATCAGCGTACTCTGGACCCCAAGAGTTATTGTGAAATTTGTCCTATTTCTTCTGTTACCCTTGGGAAAATAAAAAACTGGGGGCGAAAATATTATTTTTGTAAAAAAAATAAGATTTTTTTGTTTTTACGGCTGTACATTATAAACTTCTGTGAAGCACTTGGGGCTTCATAGCGCTCACCACACATCTAAATAAGTTCCTTGTGGGGTCTATTTTCCAAAATGGGGTCACTTGTTGGGGATTTCCACTGTTTAGGCGCATCAGGGGCTCTCCAAATGCGACATGACGCCCCCAGACCATTCCATCAAAGTCTGCAATCCAAAACGTCACTACTTTCCTTTCCGAGCCCTGACATGCGCCCATACAGTAGTTTTCTCCCACATATTGGGTATCAGCGTACTCAGGACAAATTGGACAACAACTTTTGGGGTCCAATTTCTCCTGTTGCCCTTGTGAAAATAAAATATTGGGGGCGAAAAAAATCATTTTTGTAAAAAAAAAAGGATTTTTTATTTTTACGGCTGTGCGTTATAAACTTCTGTGAAGCACTTCGGGGTTCAAAGTGCTCACCACACATCTAGGTAAGTTCCTTGTGAGGTCTATTTTCCAAAATGGGGTCACTTGTGGGGGGTTTCCACTGTTTAGGCGCATCAGGGGCTCTCCAAATGCGACATGACGCCCCCAGACCATTCCATCAAAGTCTGCAATCCAAAACGTCACTACTTCCCTTTCCGAGCCCTGACATGCGCCCATACAGTAGTTTTCTCCCACATATTGGGTATCAGCGTACTCAGGACAAATTGGACAACAACTTTTGGGGTCCAATTTCTCCTGTTACCCTTGTGAAAATAAAATATTGGGGGCGAAAAAATCATTTTTGTAAAAAAAAAAGGATTTTTTATTTTTACGGCTGTGCGTTATAAACTTCTGTGAAGCACTTCGGGGTTCAAAGTGCTCACCACACATCTAGATAAGTTCCTTGTGGGGTCTATTTTCCAAAATGGGGTCACTTGTGGGGGGTTTCCACTGTTTAGGCGTATCAGGGGCTCTCCAAATGCGACATGACGCCCCCAGACCATTCCATCAAAGTCTGCAATCCAAAACGTCACTACTTCCCTTCCGAGCCCTGACGTGCACCCATACAGTAGTTTTCTCCTACATATTGGGTATCAGCGTACTCAGGACAAATTGGACAACAACTTTTGGGTTCCAATTTCTTCTGTTACCCTTGTGAAAATAAAATATTGGGGGCGAAAAAATCATTTTTGTAAAAAAAAAAAAGGATTTTTTATTTTAAGGCTGTACGTTATAAACTTTAGTGAAACACCTGGGGGTTCAAAGTTCTCACCACACATCTAGATAAGTTCCTTGAGGGGTCTAGTTTCCAAAATGGTGTCATTTGTGGGGGGTTTCCACTGTTTAGGCAGATCAGGAGCTCTCCAAACACGACATGGCGTCCAGCCAATTCTGCGTTGAAAAAGTGAGATGGCGCTCCTTCCCTTCCAAACTCTGCCATGCACCCAAACAGTGGTATACCCCCACATATGGGGTATCAGTGTACTCAGGACAAATTGCACAATAACTTTTGGAGTCTTGTTACCCTTGGAAAAAAAAATTGGGGTGAAAAGATCATTTTTGTGGAAAAAATATGATTTTTAAATTTTACGGCTCTACGTTATAAACTTGTGTGAAGCACTTGAGGGTTCAAATTGCTCACCAAAGATCTAGATAAGTTCCTTAGGGGGTCTAGTTTCCCAAATGGGGTCATTTGTGGGGGGTTTCCACTGTTTAGGCACATCAGGGGCTCTCCAAATGCAACATGGCATCCAATCTCAATTCCAGCCAATTTTGGTTGGAAAAAGTCAAATGGTGCTCCTTCCCTTCCGAGCTCTGCCGTGCGCCCAAACAGTGGTTCCCCCCCACATATGGGGCATCAGCGTACTCAGGACAAATTGGACAACAACTTATGTGGTCCAATTTCTCCTGATACCCTTGGGAAAATAAAAAATTAGTGACTAAAAGATAATTTTTGTGGGAAAAAAATAGGATTTTTTATTTTCATGCCCGGGCATTATAAACTTGTGTGAAGCACTTGGGGGTTCAAAGTGCTCACCAAAGATCTAGATAAGTTCCTTAGGGGTCTAGTTTCCAAAATGGGGTCACTTGTGGGGGATTTCCACTGTTTAGGCTCATCTGGGGCACTGCAAACGGAACATGACCCCCATCAACGTCTGCATTCCAAAACGTTACTACTTCCTTTCCAAGCCCTGCCGTGCGCCCAAACAGTTTTCCACCCCCACATATGGGGTATCAGCGTACTCAGGACAAATTGGACAACAACTTTTGGGGTCCAATTTCCTTGGGAAAATTCAAAAATTTAGGACTAAAAAATCATTTTTGTGGAATTTTTTTTTTTTTTTTTTCACACCCAGGCATTATAAACTTTTGTGAAACACTTGGGGGTTCAAAGTGCTCACAACAGATCTAGATAAGTACCTTAGGGGGTCTAGTTTCCAAAATGGTGTCACTTGTGGGGGGTTTCCACTGTTTAGGCGCATCAGAGGTTCTCCAAGCGCGACATGGCGTCCAATCTCAACTCCAGCCAATTTTAGTTTGAAAAAGTCAAACGGCGCTCCTTCCCTTACGAGCTCTGCCGTGTGCCCAAACAGTGGTTTTCCCCCACATATGGGGTATTGGCGTACTCAGGAGAAATTGCATAACAACCTTATCTGTCCATTTTCTCCTTTTACCCTTGTGAAAATAAAAAAAAGTTTGTAAAAGATCATTTTTGTGGCTAAAAAGTTAAATATTCATTTTTTCCTTCCACGTTGCTTTAGTTCCTGTGAAGCACCTGAAGGGTTAATAAACTTCTTGAATGTGGTTTTGAGTACCTTGAGGGGTGCAGTTTTTAGAATGGTGTCACTTTTGGGTATTTTCTGTCATGTAGACCCCTCAAAGTGACTTCAAATGTGAGGTGGTCCCTAAAAAAAATGGCTTTGTAAATTTTGTTGTAAAAATGAGAAATCGCTGGTCAACTTTTAACCCTTATAACTTCCTAACAAAAAAAAATTTTGATTCCAAAATTGTGCTGATGTAAAGTAGACATGTGGGAAATGTTATTTCTTAACTATTTTGTGTTACATATTTCTCTGTTTTAAGGGAATAAAAATTCAAAGTTTGAAAATTGCTAAATTTTCAAAATTTTCGCCATATTTGCGTATTTTTCAAAAATAAACGCAAGTTATATGGAAGAAATTTTACCACTAACATGAAGTACAATATGTCACGAGAAAACAATCTCAGAATCGCGAAGATCCGTTGAAGCGTTCCGGAGTTATAACCTCATAAAGAGACAGTGGTCAGAATTGTAAAAATTGTCCCGGTCATTAACGTGCAAACCACCCTTGGGGGTGAAGGGGTTAAGGTCCAATCTATAGGTTACGATGAATGTATGTTTTAAGTGTGTGCAGCACCGCAGCAATAAAGGTACACAAAGCATGCTAATGCAGAGACCAATCAAGATTATAACAATCCTCGAAGCTGAATTTCTTTGCTTCATTAATCCTCTAAGTCCTCTCATTTGTATCATGCAAATATGGCTGCCGTCACACACAACCCCCCGTACCGTCAAACACCATTCTCTAGGACCGTAACGATTATGGGCTGGATCTGAGGATCTGTATGGCGGGACCACCACACACTCACAGCCTCCTACATTATATGGACAGATACGTTGCGGCAAGCAGGAAGGATACTGTATTCATGCAGAATGAGCTGTACCAGCTTCTCGGAGCACTGGGTCAGGGGGAGAGTCGAGTTGAATGAGATGCCGCCTCCTTTCTTGGGCTAGCAATAAATGAAAAAAAAAAATTATAACAGGGTGAATGAGTTAAAGGGCAACCACCTCAATCTACCAATTAAGCTGTGTGAGGTCAGTGGTAGCTTGGTCTTCAGTCCTACACACGCATAATTTTCTTTTTAAATAGTACATGCATATTTTTCTATTTTTTTTAATAGAAAAAAATATAAATTTATCAATATTACCGTAATAAGACAAATAGAAAAATACTACAAGAAAAGCAAAAAACACATAATAAAAGTAATGTAGTAGCACTCACGATCGATCATCCATGCCAGAGCGAGGATACAAATAACAGTCTATGGCAGTTTCATGTCTTTGGTCTTTAGGAGCCCTTGAGGAAGCGCCATAGGCGCGAAATATGGATTTTTGTGTTACTCACCGTAAAATCCTTTTCTCCGACATGCTCATTGGGGGACACAAGACTGTGGTTGTATGCTACTGCCGCTAGGAGGCTGACACTAAGTAAACATAAAAAAAGGTTAGCTCCTCCTCCGCCGTATACACCTCAGCACTGGCCGCAGGCAAACCCAGTTTAGTGCAAAAAGCAGTAGGAGGCTAAAAAATAAATCAGTGTTAATACAGGTACAATATATCCAGAAGTAAATCTACTGATATAGACCCAAGAAATAGATTTAACTCCAAAACGAAGCCATCCGGCTATTAGGGAGGGTGCTGTGTCCCCCAATGAGCGTCTCGGAGAAAAGGATTTTACGGTAACACAAAAATCCATATTTCTCCTTCGTCTCATTGGGGGACACAAGACTGTGGGACGTCCCAAAGCAGTCCCTTGGGTGGGAAACCGACTCCACAGTGTAATTTATGACAGGCATTGCCTATAGGTGAGCTACCGCGCCCTGAAGAATCCTTCTACCCAGACTTGCATCCGCAGAAGCCTGAGTATGGACATTATAATGTTTGGAGAAAGTATGCAGACTGGACCAGGTTGCCGCCTTACAAACCTGTTCCGCCGAAGCCTGATGCCGAAGAGCCCAGGAGGCACCCACTGCCCTGGTGGAGTGTGCCTTGATTCCTGCGGGAACCACAGCGCCCTTGATGCGGTAGGCCTCCTGAATGGTCAACCGTATCCATCTGGCTAAAGTTGATCTAAAGGCAGCGAGTCCCTTCCTACGACTCTCGGGAAGGATAAACAGAGTGTCCGTCTGCCGAAAGGATGCCGTCCGAGATACATATCTCCTGAGTGCTCTCACCAGACCCAGCGTATGGAGAGCCTTCTCCACTCGGTGCGTCGGAGCTGGGCAAAATGAGGGCAAAACAATGTCCTCATTAATATGGAACGAGGACACGACCTTAGGCAAAAAAGGTGGTGTTGGTCTGAGCACCACCTTATCATGATGGAAAAGTAAATACGGAGCTCGACAAGACAGTGCTGCCAGCTCCGAAACCCGCCTTATGGATGTTATGGCTACCAAAAACACCACTTTCCATGACAGGTATGTCAGGGAAATCTCCTGAAGAGGCTCAAATGGAGATTCCTGCAGGACTCCTAGGACCAGATTGAGATCCCAAACCTCTAAGGGAGCCCTATAGGGGGGTACTATATGGACAACCCCTTGAATAAAGGTCTTAACCTGCAAATTAGACGCGATTCTTCTTTGAAAAAGAACCGACAAGGCTGATATCTGTCGTCTAAGAGTACTTGGAGCTAGACCTGAATCTAGGCCCGCTTGGAGAAAAGACAGAATGTTTGGGATTGAAAACAGAAGCGGAGAACAACCCTGTTCCCTGCACCATGCAAAAAAGACCTTCCAAGTACCATGGTAGATACGAGCCGAGGTGGGTTTCCGAGCGCTAGCCATTGTAGCAGCGACTTTTTTGGAGAATCAAGCCCTGGTTAGGATCCAAGATTCAACGGCCAGGCCGTCAAACACAGGACCGCTGAGCTCTGGTGGTAGACTGGGCCCTGGGAGAGAAGATCCACGCGTTCTGGTAGACGCCAGGGTGCGTCGGCGAGCAATTGTACCAGCTCTGCGTACCATGGACGACGCGGCCAATCCGGAGCGATTAATATCGCTGGGACCCCCTCTAACCTGATCTTTCTGATCACCCTTGGGAGCAGAGCTATCGGTGGAAACAAGTATAGAAGATGAAACTGATTCCATGGTAGAACCAGGGCGTCCACTGCAATTGCCTGCGGATCCCGGTACCGGGAGACGAAGTTGGGCACCTTGGCGTTTATCCTGGAGGCCATCAGGTCCACATCTGGGGTTCCCCAGCGTAGGCATATCTGCTGAAAAACCTCGGGATGTAGCGACCATTCCCCTGACGCTATCCCCTGACGGCTGAGGAAATCCGCTGCCCAGTTCTCCTCGCCCGGAATGTGGACCGCTGATATCACAGAGTGATTTCTCTCTGCCAGGTCAGAATATGTTTTACCTCGTGCATGGCCGCCCTGCTGCGGGTACCTCCCTGATGATTTATGTATGCCACCGCCGTGGCATTGTCCGATTGTATCCGGACAGGAAAGCCAGCCAAATGATGGTGAAAACTCTTCAGAGCCAGCCGAACGGCTCGGATCTCTAGAACATTGATCGGGAGGGTTGATTCCTGCCGACACCATGTCCCCTGGGCTGTATAGTGACGAAACACTGCTCCCCATCCGAGAAGGCTGGCGTCCGTTGTGACTACCAGCCATTGGACTGGAGGAAAAAAAATCGCCCTTGGAGGAGAGTGGTGCTGTTCGTCCACCATGTGAGAGTCTGTCTGACCCGCTGGGACAGACGGAACCGAAGATTGAGAGAGTAAGGGCTCCTGTTCCATATCGCCAGAATTGCATGCTGGAGGGAGCGGAGATGGAACTGGGCAAATGGAATGGCTTCGATTGCCGCCACCATCCTTCCTAGGACCCTCATGCAAAACCGGATGGTGTGAGGAATTGGTTGGCAAAGGACCCGTACCTCCTGACGGAGAACTAGGGCCTTGTCTCGAGGAAGAGTTGTCAACCCCTGAGCAGTGTTGAATATCATCCCCAAAAAGGTGATTTTTCGAGATGGCACGAGAGACGACTTTTTTAGATTCACCAGCCACCCTAGGCGAGCAAGGGTGTCTAGCGTGATGTTGACACTTTCCTCGCAGGCCTGAAAAGACGGACCTTTGATGAGAAGATCGTCTAAGTATGGCAAGATGACTATCCCTCGGGAGTGCAGAATGGACACAACAGCAGCCATAACCTTTGTGAACACCCTGGGGGCTGTGGCTAGTCCGAAGGGCAAGGCTGCGAACTGAAAGTGAAGGTCGCCAATGGCAAACCGAAGAAACCTTTGATGAGGAGGGAATATGGGAATATGAAGATATGCATCCTGAATGTCTATTGACGCCAGAAATTCCCCCTTTTCCATGGCTGCTATGACCGAGCGGAGAGACTCCATTCGGAAATGTCGAATCCTGACAAATTGGTTCAGACGTTTTAGGTCCAGAATAGGCCTTACAGTGCCGTCCTTCTTGGGTACTATAAACAGATTGGAATAGAACCCTTGACCTTTTTCGACCTCTGGTACCGGAACAATGACCCCGCTGCGCTGAAGAGATTCGACCGCCTTGAATAAGGCGTGAACCCGGGAATCTTTTTTGGGAAGACGGGAGGGAAAAAAGTGATTTGACGGAAGGCAGATGAATTCTATTTTGTACCCTGAGAAGACTAACTCTCTGACCCACTCGTCGTGGGTAATTGATAGCCAAGTGGGGCGAAACTAGAGTAAGCGGCCGCCTACTCTGGACGAATTGCCAGGATTCTGCCTCCAGTCATTTGTCCGAATATCTTTGGGGTTTAGACCCTCTAGATCTTGGCTGTTGAGATCGCATTCTTCCCAAAGGGTTGGTCTTGTAGGAGACCTGGCGATCTCTGGCCTGATTAGGTCGACCTGAGCCGCTGGAGGTGGCTGTCGTGGCCCACCCTGGGTTACGAAAAGCCCTAAACCGAGGCTGAAGTTGACGGCGAAAAGGCTGTCTCATCTTTTGCTGAGGAAGGAAACTGCTCTTCCCTCCTGTTGCACCAGATATAAGCTGATCCAGCTTTTCGCCAAATAAACGGCCACTCTGATACGGTAAAGATGTGAGTGACTTTTTTGAAGTTGAGTCCGCTCGCCAAGTTCTTAACCACAAGGATCTCCTGATAGCAATCGCATTGGCAGCAGCTAGAGCTGCGCAATTTGCCGCATCCATGGAAGCGTTAATTAAGAAGTCTCCTGCAAGAGCTATCTGATTAGAGATCTCAGTTACCTCAGACGGCACTTCTATACCGTGGAGAGCTCTATTAAGAGACTCCGACCAGGATATCATGGCCTTAGCAACCCAAGTTGCTGCAAAAGAAGGAGAGAGAGAAGAACCTGATGCCTCAAACACTGAGCGAGCCAAGCTCTCAATCAGACGGTCCGTTGGATCCTTGATTGAGGAACCGTTGGGAATAGAGAGAAGCGTTTTAGACGCCAAACGCGACACAGGAGGGTCGACCGCAGGAGATTCCGCCCACTTCTTCAGAAGTTCGGGAGCAAAAGGATATCTGGTATTAAGGACCTTTTGTCCTGCAAAGCGCTTGTCCGGTTTTTCTCGGTGGCGCTGCACTAGCTCCTCAAACTCAGGATGAGCGCCAAAAACCTTATGAGTTTGTCTGGCTCGTTTGAAGGACACCTTATGACCGGAGGCCAAGGTGGATTCATCGTCTACTCCCAGGGATTGATTGACAGCTTCAATAAGACTGTCAATTGTCTCCTGACAATTCGGTGCCTCTAGATTGAGGGACCCTTCAGAATCGGAATCTGAATATTGATCACTTGCCTCTAAAGGTGAGGGAGAGCGAGAAACTGAGCTAAAGGATGCCGAGGCCCCGGACGGCATAGGCGACGCAGTATGGGTTCGCTTCCCATGCGTCTACCTGGTAAGAGCGCGGCCCCTGCAGGCCGGAGGTTACTGAGGCGTAGTCAAGCCAGGTGAACCACTGTCCCTGCTCCTATCAGGAGCTTGAAGGGACTCGATTGCTCTTGTTAATGATGCCACAGATTGAGACAGAGACAGTGCCCATTCCGGGGGACCTGACGCACTGGGCTCGGCTATAGGTGAGGGCTCCTGAGCCCGTTCGGAGTCACAGACTTCACAGACACGATTAGTCTGGGCGTGCGGAAAAGGGGACCTACAGGCAATGCATGCTGTATACCGTGAGTCTTAGCCCATCTGGACATACTGGATCTGTCACAGATTGCCTGCCGCAATGATTTGGATGTGGCGGTACGGTCAGTGGAGCGGAGTGCAGAGGAGCGCAGTGGAGAGGAACAACCAGGCTGGAGGTAGTAGCACTTACCCCAGTCCTGTACCCCAGCGTCCTTAAACAGCGTATAGTGCGTAAACAAAAAACGCCCGAGCTCCAGATTTCAAAAAGAGCGCTCCCCTGTCAGGGAGGCGTCTTTATATAGCTGAGCCTCAGGGGGAAGGGTCGAGAGGCGCGGCCTAATCAGACTGTCCACTTCCGGCCGCGGCCTAGTTTCCGGCAGAAGCCGGGGACTAAATTTGCAGCCGCGGCCTAGCGCCGGCTGAAGCCGCGGCCTAAATTTTCGGCGGTGGCCGCCCGAGAGTCGGGGGGCGGGCCCGCCGGGAGATGACGCTACCGGGGGCGGAGTCCTGAGACCGCGGCCTACCTTCCGGCCGAAGCCGGGTGCTAAATTACAGGCCGCGGCCTAGTCCCCGGCCGAAGCCGGGGACTAAATTTTCGCCCGAGGCCTAGCGCCGGCCGAAGCCGGGAGCTAAATTTTCGGAGGCGGCCGCCCAGGAGTCGGGGGGCGGGCCGCCGGAAGCTGATGCACCCTTTAGGGGGCGGACTTGAGCCGGGGACTTGCCTGTTCCTGGCTGAAGCCAGGCTGCCCGACCACCTCACAAACGCCGGCTCCCAGCTTCCAGCAACTTCCTGGCCCCCTCCATGTTCTATGGCTCCGGTAATGTTTCCATCCGTCTTCGGCCGTAGATTTTTCCCACGCAGAATATTTTGCTTGCAGGGATGTGAAGATTAGAGGGGGGCTTGCAGGAAAAAAAGTGGGACGGTGCAGGCACCCTAACTCCATCAC
>JARQOD010012265.1:0-20320 GCA_033576555.1 Oophaga sylvatica | reverse complement strand
AATGATACATTGTTTCCACACAGTTAACCATGTCATTTCCTGTATTTTGATATATGGTTTGAACTTACAATTACATGAGTGTATTTTGCAAAATTTCAGACATGTAGGGGTTAATTAAAGGTGTAAATTCGTTGAAAAAAAATGCGTGGGCTCCCGCTGTATTTTCTCCACCAGACAGACAAAGCAAGTGAGTGGGGGCAGATAATAATAGCCTAGGGAGGGTACATTTTTTTTGTGCCCCCCTGGCTACTAACATCTGCCCCAGACACCCCAGAAAGGGCAAATCTATAATTAGATTCGCCCTTTCTGGCACTTTGCCGTCTATTCCCATTGCCCTGTAGCGGTGGCGAATGGGTTAATAAGGCGTTAATGTCACCTTAGTATTGAAAGGTGACCTTAAGGCAGGTTAATAATTGAGAGCTGTCAATTAGACAACTATCAATTATTAATCCTATTGTATGATACAAAAATCAAACACACACAGTTTAATAAAAAATAAGTTTAATGAAATAATCACACAGTTTTTGACCATATTTTATTTTCCTGCTAAAACCATTTCCTGTAATAAAAATAAAATAAAAAAGCAAAATTATTCTTACCAATCCGATGTACAGTCAGGTCCCACGGTGTAATCCATCAGAAAGGGTTAACAGGTTACAGTTAACATGAGCTAATGCTGTCTCCGAGCTGTATTCCCTTGAATGAATCAGTTACTCTCCCAGTGAAAGGAGAGGAATAGATTCATGAATGGAGCTTAATTGATTTATTGCCACTTTCACTTCAGTGACCTGACCTAACGTGAAAGTGGATACAATCAATTAAGCTTCATTCATGAATCACATCCTCTCCTGTCGGCAGGAGATAAGCTCATTCATTCAGGAGCTATCAGATGAGCACGCAGGATTACTTGCGCTGCTTATCTGATTGCTAGTTAACCCTTTGTGAAGGATTACATCGTGGGACGTGACAGATCGCCAGATAGGTAAGAATAATGTTGTTTTATTATTTTATATTTATTTTAGAAGAACAAGGGCTTCGAACGGATTAAGAGTGAAATAAAAGATGGTCAAAAATATGTGTTTTGATTTCATTAAAATTATTTATTCTTAAAGTGTGTTTGTGTTTTTTTATTTACTTCAATAGGATTAATAATTGATAGTTGTCTAATTGACAGCTCTCAATTATTAACCTGCCTTAAGGTCACCTTTCAATACTAAGGTGACATTAACGCCTTATTAACCCATTCGCCACCGCTACAGGGCAATGGGAATAGACGGGCAAAGTGCCAGAAAGGGCGAATCTAATTATAGATTTGCCCTTTCTGGGGTGTCTGGGGGCAGATGTTAGTAGCCGGGGGGGCACAAAAAAAATGTACCCTCCCTAGGCTATTATTATCTGCCCCCACTCGCTTGCTTTGTCTGTCTGGTGGAGAAAATACAGCGGGAGCCCACGCATTTTTTCCAACGAATTTACACCTTTAATTAACCCCTACATGTCTGAAATTTTGTACAAATACACTCATGTAATTGTAAGTTCAAACCATATATCAAAATACAGGAAATGACATGGTTAACTGTGTGGAAACAATGTATCATTTCATGTCGGCTTCTGTGATTTCACAAAAGCCGGCAATTGAATTAGCAGCTATTACAGTATGTAGAAGTGTAAGAACTATAAATATATATATATGTATGTGTTACAATGACATGTATATATATATATATATATATATATATATATATGTATTCTATGTGTATGTATCTACTGTTTTGTGAGCTGTCAGTGTGATTTTACAGTAGCCGGGGATGAATTGCCGGCTTTTCAAAGGAGACTGGTGCGTATAAATCGGACAGCACGTGCATGGTGCGAGTGTTGTTCGTTTTTTAATCGCACCCATTGACTTGCATTGGCGATTTTCATCCCAAAATCGCATCAAATCGCAGCAAGCTGCGATTTTTATCTCACACCAATATCTGATGAGAAAAAAATCGCTAATGAGAACTCACCCATTGACTAACATTGGTCAGATTTGCATCGATTTTTTATCATCTGATTTTCATCCGTTATCGGCACCAGTGAGTATGAGGCCTAATAATGAAAAACACTCAATGTTGTGCAAAAAAATAGATACAAATAAAAAGGTGTAAAAAGGCAAACAAAATGCTCAAAAAAATTGCATCAGTATAACATCTGAAATAAAACAATATTGTGCACTGTGTGCAAATAATTTACTGTGAAGGTGCAATGTGCAAAACACCACCGCACATAAGAAAGTGTCCAGGTCAATGAAATTAAGGCTATGTGCACACGTTGCGGAATTGCCATGGAAATTTCCGCGGCAATTCCGCACCTCCCTGCCGCGGGAAATACGCATATTATAGGTATGCGTATTCCCGCTAAAAACTAGCGTTTTGCAAGCGTAATTAGCTTGCAGAATGCTAGCGTTTTACAAGCAATCTGACAGGTTGGTCACACGAGTCAAACAAGTGTTTGACAAGTGTGACCAACTTTTTACTATTGATGCCGCCTATGTCGCATCAATAGTAAACAGATCTAATGTAAAAATAATAAAAAATCATGCTATTCTCACCTTCCGGCGGCCCCCGCAGCTTTCCCGCCTCTCAGCGACGCTCCCGGCCAATCTCGTTCCCAGGAGTCCTTTGCGACAATCACCCCGATGACGTAGCATCGTCATCTGGGTGATCTCGCAAAAGACTCCTGGGAACGGGAGCGTCGCTGAGAGGCGGGAAAGCTGCGGGGGCCGCCGGAAGGTGAGAATATCATTATTTTTTATTTTAATTATTGTTTTTACATGGATATGGTACCCAGGGCTTGGAGGAGAGTCTCCTCTCCTCCAGACCCTGGGTACCATCCGCACATGAACCGCTTACTTTGCGCATGGTGGGCACAGCCACATGCGGAAAGTAATTGGTTCAATGCATTCCTATGGCGGCGGAATCGCCGCGGTTCCGCAAAAAAGAATGAGCATGCTGCAGATTCTCCCGCGATGCGATTCCGCCGCGGAAAAACCCGCAGCATGTGCACAGCATTGCGGAATCTCATAGGTCATAATGAGTTGTATTGTGTATGCGGTTTTGCTGCGGTTTTGCGGCGTTTCCGCCACAAAAAACCGCGGCAAAACCGCTAGGAATCCGCAACGTGTGCACATAGCCTTAAAGAAAACACATTGAATTTTAAAGTGCATTGTGCTAAAATAAGCCATGTGAAAAAAAGAGACCGAACCTCAATGAATATGTGCCGATAATGTACCTGGAAGCCAATGATACAATGGAGTGTGCCACAATTTCGTGCCCTACGCACGTTTCGGAACTTCAATCCTTCGTCAGGGGGGCATAGCCACATGCGTAAAGTGAGCGTTTCAATGCAATCCTATGGGGGCGTAATTGCCGCGATTACGCAAAAATAATGAACATGCTGCATATTTTAACACGATGCGATTATGCTCCGGAAAAATACGCAGCGTGGGCACAGCAATTGCGGAATCCCATAGGATTGCATGGAATGCGTTTTGATAGCGTTTTCATAAGCGTTTATGCCGCGGCAAACTATCATACGCAAGATCACACAAACCAAGGCCCAGATTCACCAACGTGTTACACCAATTTTTGGGATAAAACCCTTTGAGAAGGGGTAGAGATAAATTAGCATACGATTTGTTTATGTTTGCACATTTTAGACTTGGTCACAACTTACTGATAGTTACTATTATCATACGGGAGGGATGGTGAAAAATGTTCAGGGTGTCACGGTTCATCAGGAGGTCTGATTGATGATGGCATTACCATAGATGCAAGGTGCTATGATGAAAGTTGCATGCTACTTTCATCATAGCACCTTGCATCTATGGTATTGCTATCATCAATCAGGACTCCTGATGAACCGTGACAACTGGAAAACACGTTGAGGCGCAGCCTTCGCTATGATAAGTCTCCATTATCTTGCACCATAATATTTGTGTTTATATATACTTTATATGGTTGATTATTCCTGACCTTACTATTTTTGGCTATAGGCTAAAAATACCATTGGTTGGGGAAAGATTATCCTCCTTTGCCTTTAGAAGTTGTCATAGGGTCAGATGTATAATTTATTTATGTTTAAGATGTTTATCGGTATTGTATCCATTTAATTCAGAATACCCACAGGGGATTATATTTCTATGTGTACAAGATATTATTCATTGGGGAATTTTTTCATTTCTTATCTATTATCTATATGCTTTCCAATCTGCTTATTATAAGGGATACCTAGGGAAGACAGAGATAGTCTTCGTTGAGTGCGGGCGCCAAAAAAACGTGCTCTTAGGGTGTCAACCACCACTGCAAGGCAGGAGTTATTGAGGACTATTGTAGGGCCTTGCAGATACTCTGTGTTTTCATCTTTTTTTGGTCCATGCTTATATTTTCATGTTTTTTAACCATTCTTAGTTACATCGGGTAGGTGTTTTTTAATATTTATAGGGTTTATATGTTCACATGAAAAATGTGCAGGACCAGATTGCTGCACATTATTTTACGATTCCTGTTGACAGCAGCGCATTCCTGCACAGCTGCTAAAATAAACCTGGATTATCATTATTGTTGACACAGTCATGGCAGTCAGTGTATACTGAGCATGGCACGTTTTTACCATGATAAGGGCCTTTGAAGTGGATAATAAATAGAATATATTATTGACCTAAAAAGTTTTTGCAAATCATTAAATTATCCAGTTCACTCCTGGACCGATATACGTAGGATATTTGCAGTTATTAGATGACTATTCCATTGTTCTTAGGGTGAAATTGTAGAATTTAAATTGAACCAGTCTGATTCGCTTTACCACTGACATTGCACAATGGGCTTGCAGCCTGCTTACCGGTTGTGTTGTTTTCCGTAACCTTCTGAAATCTAAAGTTAAAGCTAAAGCTGGACTTACACAGGTAGATTTGGTCGACTGATGATATACCAAGGCATTAATTTGAGGCCTTTTTTCAGAGGCCGATGCAAATTGTATGAGGATTTGCATAGAGTTTGCATATTTTAGGCAGCACATCTCCTGTTTACATAGGTAAATGTGCTAACGATAATGATATGATTGCATAAGTTATCCAATCAGCCTACCATTTTGATGTTTTCATATGAGCACTCATTCAGTTGTACATCAGTCTTCGAAAAACGTAATATTTTCTAAATTAATATGAAATTCTGAATCCGCTCAGAAAAATATTTAGATTTGAGAGTCCTCCACTTATAAATCTTCCCATGGAACAGTCAGGAATATAGGAACCTCCTTAGCATTTACAACTTTATTTTGCTATCTAATCTTGAGAAAGGACCTAGTCAAGGTCTGGGAAAGAAGATCCTTGTCCTCAGACTTTGCATTATCTTGTGATCACTGCAACTCTAATTTATGTTACAGTGTCTAAATGTCATATTACAACATATTACTATACTAGTTTACAATCACTTTTCTACAATATAACAATATAATCCGTTATTAAACAAGACCAGCCTTTTTGATAGCCACAGTGAAAACATTTGGAAGGGTTTTCCACTTTTACATTTTCTTTGTCCATTGCCATGTCTATCAATAATAAAAGTAATGAGACAGAGCTTCTGCATTAAAATAATGTTAAAATGGAAAGACCCTTTAACAAATTGCAAATAGAAGAAGCCCCAACTATTTTTTGTTATGTAAAGAGTACCGTATATACTCAAGTATAAGCCGACCCGAGTATAAGCCGACACCCCCTAATTTTGCCACAAAAAACTGGGAAAACTTACTGACTCGAGTATAAGCCTAGGGTGGAAAATGAGATTATGCCCTATATGCTGCCCCATGTATTATGCCCCATTGATGTTCCATAGATTGTGCCCCATAGATGATCCATAGATTGTGCCCCATAGATGATCCATAGATTATGCCCCATAGATGCTCCATAGATTGTGCCCCATAGATGATCTATAGATTATGCCCCCATAGGTGCTCCATAGATTGTGCCCCCATATATGATCCATAAATTGTGCCCCCATATATGATCCATAGATTGTGCCCCCATAGATTATTCCCCCATAGATGCACCATAGATTGTGCCCCATAGATAATGCCCCTATAGATGCTCCATAGATTATGCCCCCATAGATGCCCTATAGTATAGGCCTCATACGCTGCCTCTGCTGCTGCAACCGAAAAAAAAAAAATACATACTCACCTCTCGTCGCCGGGGGCCAGCTGCCGGTGTCCTGAGCAGGCGGGGATACCGGCGCGCTTTGGGGATCAGGTGCCGGTGTCACCGCTCGCTCAGGGCCCCGGAACCTGAGACATTTACCTGTCACCAGGTTCACCTCTGCTCACTGCTGTCTTTCGGGTCCTCAAGCAGTGAATGATCAGGCAGAGGGCGAGGCGCGCAGTAACTACGTCATCGCTCCCTCTGCCTGAACATCGCAGCAAGAGGACCCAAGGACACGGCAGCGCATCGGTGGAACGGGACAGGTAAATATCGCTATACTCACCCCTCCTGCCAGCGCGTCTCTGCCCTGCTCTTCTCCCACGGTCCCGGCGCCAGTGTTCAGCGGTCACGTGTTACCGCTCATTAAAGTCATGAATATGTGCATATTCATGACTTTAATGAGCGGTAGCACTGAGGGCTGAACACAGATGCCGGGACCGTGGGAGAAGAGCAGGGGGGCTGCATAGATCGTGCCGGCGGAGTGGTGAGTATATAAGACAGCTGCGCTCCCTCTCCCCCGCCGACCCCCTGGTATATGACTCGAATATAAGCCGAGAGGGAGACTTTCAGCCCTAAAAAATGGGCTGAAAATCTCGGCTTATATTCGAGTATATACGGTAACTGTGATTTCATTTTTTTTTTCATAAATCAATAGTACACATGAAAATAAGCAACTTTGATATACCATATATATATTTTTATGCTTCTTTCCCCTAATGGATTGATTTTTCACTCTCAAATCATAAGAAAAATCTGTATTCATTGAATACAGATTTCCCAATTATTGAAAGAGGAGAAGACAATTGATGCTTTTAATATTCTATGTAGGTGGGTGGTCTGGGGGGGTGAGAGAAAGGTACAGTTACAGTTCTGCATATAACTTGATGAGCAACAACAGTCATCTCCTATCTCACTTAATGGGAAAATCTGTTTTGTAAATTTATTTTCACCACTTAAGTACAAAAAAAACCTGTATGTTTGGTATCTGCTTACTCGTACTGACCTGGGTATCAGGGCCGGCTCCAGGTTTTTATGGGCCCCGGCGAAAGAGTTTCAGTGGGCCCCTTTAACACATACCATAATTCATGATGAACAGATACTGCAGAGAAATATAGGTACAGTACAATGCCAAACACTTCTCTTCTTCCATTACATGAGTGATATCTACCATATTTTCCGGCGTACAACACGACTGGGCGTATAAAACGACCCCCCCAACTTTTACAGTCAAAATATGAAATCGTCTTAAAAGTGTGGGGGGTCTTCTTATACGCCGGGTGTCATCTTATACCGGGTACGGAACATATGGTGAGGGGAGTGGGCGTTTCAGAGGCAAGGCGTTTACCTGATCATATCAGCAAGGGTCTAGGCCCTGGGGGCGGCGTCGGTGGCTCCTTTTTGTGCAGCCTGGGGGGCTCTGTGCTGGGGGACGGTGGCAGCGTCTGCAGGCATTTTCTCAATTCCCTTCATTGCTGCGATGCGGTGGCCTCCGGGAAAATGGCCGCTGAGGGCAGCGCATGCTCAGTTTCAGATCTCGTCTCCCGAGATCTTGAGACGAGCTCTGAAGCTGAGCATGCAGCGGCCATTTTCCCGGAGGCCACCGCATCGCAGCAACGGAGCTGCCGGGGCCTCCGGGGATTGAGAAAATGCCTGCAGAGCCAAGACTCTGCAGAAAGAACCACCGCCGCCGTCCCCCAGCACAGAGCCTGGGGGCGCTGCACAAGAGGCGCCCCCGCCGTCCCCCTGCACAGAGCCTGGGAGGGCTGCACAAGAGGAACCGCCGCCGTCCCCCAGCACAGAGCCCCCCAGGCTGCACAAAAAGGAGCCGCCAACGCCGCCCCCCAGCGCCTAGACCCTCGCTGATATGATCAGGTAAACGCCTTGCCTCTGAGACGCCCACTCCCCCACCATATGTTCCGTACCCGGCGTATAAGACGACCCCAGATTTTGAAGACGATTTTCAGGTGTTAAAAAGTCGTCTTATATGCCGGAAAATATGTAAATTCTACAATAGCTCAGAAACCGCCAAATCCTCACAGCGCACAGTACAGACTGGACAGTACAGTCCTCCATACAATATTATGGGCACCACATAGTCCTCCATACAGTATTATGGGCCAAATATAATGCTCCATAAAGAATAATGGACCCCAAATAATGCTCCATACAAGATACTGGTCCCCATATAATGCTCCATACAAGAAATTGAGCTCTTCTCTGCACTGTGCTGCGTTCTGCACTGTTACGGCTCCGGAAAGGGCGCTGTGGAAAGACTCCCCATTATAATCATCATTGCCTCCCCATCATCATCATTGCCTCCCCATTATCATTATCATTGCCTCCCATCATCATCGCCTCCCCATTATCATTATCATTGTCTCCCCATCATCATTGCTCCCCATCATCATCATTGCCTCCTGTTATGATTTGGTAGCTGAGGAGAGCAGGCAAAAACGGTAATACACCAGAGAGGTTGGAATCTACTGGATTGCAGTGCCCTGACTAACCACCACAACTAAAGGCAGCCGTGGAGCGTACCTACGTTGGTCCTAGACGCCTCATCACAGCCTGAGAGGTTAACTACACCTAAAGATAGAAAGAGGAAAGCTATCTGCCCGGAGCAGATCCCCAAAGAACATAGGAAGCCCCCAAACATGTAATGGCGGTTAGACAAGAGGTAATACAGACACAGACAGAAAATAGTATGAGCAAACGTTGGGGCCCAATCTTCCTAGACAGAAAAGGATAGGAAGGATACTTACTGCAATCCAAAAAAACCCTAAAAAAAGCCAACGCTACTAATTGCAAAAACACCTGAGATCACACGACCTTTACCACCTAAATTAGTTCTCTGGTGTAACAAAACAAAGCCGCAGCCACTGAAAAAACTGGAAAAGGCAAATGAACAAATAACAGTGGCTCCAGAGGAACTGAGAGGAGCCCAAGCCCCCGGGGGGGGGGGGAAACCTGGCTAACCTCACAGAAATGCAGAGAAATATGCAAATGGTAAGCAAAAGAACAAAAAACAGAAAATATCTTATCTGAGAGCAGGAGAAGAGGCAAGACTCAGCAAGCTTCCAAGTGAACCAGGAAACAACGTTGAGACAAGAACAATTGATCACGGCAACCATGATGGGAGGGAACCTCCTTTATATCAAGCCAGTCTGTAATTCCTGATTGCCAATCCTCATTGAATGGTTCAGCACTGTCTGCAACCACCAGAGGGAGCTTCTGCTCAGAATTAATTTCTAACACATTCACAACAGTACCCCCCCCTTGAGGAGGGGTCACCGAACCCTCATTTGTGCAACCAGGTCAGTCAGGATGAGCTCTGTGATACGCATGGATCAGTCTCCTAGCATGGATGTCCGAAGCAAACACCCAAGAATTGTCCTCCTGACCATAAACTCTCCACTTAACCAAATACTGGAGTTTCCGTCTAGAAAAACGAGAATCCAATATTTTCTCAACCACATACTCCAGATTGCCCTCAACCAAAACAGGGTCAGGAGGCGCAGCCATAGGAACCACTGGCTCGACAAACCTCTTCAATAAGGATTTGTGGAACACGTTATGGATCTTAAATGTCCCTGGAAGAAGTAAACGAAAGGAAACAGGATTAAGAATCTCCATGATCTTATAAGGTCCAATGAACCTAGGCTTAAACTTAGGAGATGCAACTCTCATAGGGATATTTCTTGAGGACAACCAGACCAAGTCGCCCACTTCAAACCGAGGACCATCAGTCCTATGTCGGTTGGCAAACTGCTGGGCCCTCTCCTGAGAGAGGGACAACCTCTCCACTACCTGGTCCCAAATCTGCTGCATACGCTCCACAACAGAGTCAACACCCGGACAGACAGAAGCCACCGTCTGTCCCGAAGAAAATCGAGGGTGAAACCCAAAATTGCAGAAAAATGGAGACATCAAAGTGGCAGAGCTAGCCCTATTATTAAGAGCAAACTCAGCCAAAGGCAAAAAAGAGACCCAGTCATCTTGATCAGCAGACACAAAGCTTCTCAGATAAGTCTCCAATGTCTGGTTTGTTCTCTCAGTTTGTCCTTTGGTCTGAGGATGAAAAGCCGAGGAGAAAGACAATTGAACACCAAGTTTAGAACAAAAAGTCCTCCAAAATCTGGAAGCAAACTGGACTCCTCTGTCAGACACAATCTTCTCAGGAATGCCGTGTAACCGAACCACGTGCTGAAGGAACAAAGGCACCAATTCGGAGGAGGAAGGCAACTTAGGTAATGGCACAAGATGTATCATTTTGGAAAATCTATCACAAATCACCCAGATAACGGTCATTCTCTGAGAAACAGGGAGGTCGGAAATAAAATCCATAAAGATATGGATCCATGGTCTCTTGGGCACAGGCAATGGCATCAACAAACCACTAGAGCGAGAGCAAGGCTTGGAGCGAGAGCAAGTCCCGCAGCACTGCACAAATTCCCTGACGTCACGAGACAAAGTAGGCCACCAAACGGACCGACTAACCAAGTCTCTGGTACCAAAAATTCCGGGATGACCGGCCAACGCGGAACAATGAATCTCAGACATCACATTCTTTTTCCACCGGTCTGGGACAAACAATAGGGCAGCGCTCGGGTTTATCCTCCTGACACCCTTCCAGAGCCAGTCTCAAATTGGCGAGATGGCGGAAAGAACTACACCCTCTTTCAAAATAACAGCAGGATCAGATAACTCAGGAGAGTCCGCAAGGAAACTCCTCGAGAGGGCATCTGCCTTAACATTCTTAGTGCCAGGAAGAAAGGAAACCACAAAATTAAAACGTGTGAAAAACAAGGCCCACCTGGCCTGTCTAGGATTAAGTCGCTTGGCTGATTCCAGATAAACCAGATTCTTATGGTCCGTGAGGACCACCACCTGATGTTTGGCTCTCTCCAGCCAATGTCTCCACTCTTCAAAAGCCCACTTCATGGCCAATAACTCCCGATTACCCACGTTATAATTACGTTCAGTTGGAGAAAATTTTCGAGAGAAAAAGGCACAAGGGTTACTTTTAGAGGTCTCAGGATCTCTTTGGGACAAAACGGCACCTGCCCAATTTCAGAGGCATCAACCTCCACCTGAAACGGCAGAGAAACATCAGGCTGCCGTAGAACAGGAGCAGAAGTGAATCTCTGCTTAAGTTCCTGAAACGCAGAGACTGCCTCAGGAGGCCAATTTACCAAATCAGAACCCTTTTTGGTCAAATCAGTCAATGGTTTAACAATAACAGAGAAATTACCAATAAATTTACGATAAAAATTGGCAAAACCAAGAATCTCTGAAGAGCCTTTAATGAAGTAGGTTGGACCCAATCACAGATGGCCTGAACCTTGACCGGGTCCATTTCAATAACAGATGGGGACAAAATGAATCCCAGAAATGAGATCCTCTGTACGCCAAAAAGACACTTTGATCCTTCACATACAGAGCATTCTCTCTCAAAATCTGGAACACAGTCCGAACATGTTTCACATGAGAGTCCCAGTCATTGGAAAAAATCAAGATATCATCCAAATAAACAATCAGAAATTTATCCACAAAATCCCTGAAAATGTCATTCATGAAGGACTGGAAGACGGAAGGAGCATTAGTGAGCCCAAAGGGCATCACTAGGTACTCAAAATGCCCCTCTGGGGTATTAAACGCTGTCTTCCATTCATCCCGTGCCTAATGCGATTAAGGTTATACGCCCCCCTGAGGTCAAGCTTGGTAAACCAAGTAGCACTTTTCACCTGGAAAGCAGGTCAGAAATCAAGGGTAACGGATATTGATATTTCACAGTGATATTGTTCAAGAGACGATATTCAATACACGGCCTTAATGAACCATCCTTTTTGGCCACAAAGAAAAAACCCAAGGGTGAAGAGGATGATCTGATATGACCCTTCTCCAATGACTCCTTGATATAAGACCGCATAGCGTCATGTTCAGGTACAGACAAGTTAAAAATGCGACCTTTAGGGAATTTACTACAAGGCACTAATTCAATAGCGCAGTCATAGCTCCTATGGGGGGGGCAAGGATGCAGATTTACTTTCGCTAAACACATCAGAAAAATCAGTCAAAAAGTCAGGAACATCCTGAGTCTGGGAACCTCCCTTATATCCAGCCAGTCTGTAATTCCTGATTGCCAATCCTCATTGAATGGTTCAGTACTGTCTGCAACCACCAGAGGGAGCTTCTGCTCAGAATTCATTTCTAACACATTCACAACAGCCTCCCTATCATCATCATCATTGCCTCCCCATCGTCAGCATTGCCTCCCATTATCATCATTGGCTCCCTATTATCATCATCGCCTCCCCATTATCATTATCATTGCCTCCCATAATCATCATTGCCTCCCCATCATCATCATCATTGCCTCCCATTATCATCATTGTCTCCCCATCATCATCATTGCCTCCCCATCATCATCATCATCATTGCCTCCCCATTATCATCATTGCCTCCCCATCATTATCATCATTGGCTCCCCATCATCATCATTGCCTCCCCATTATCATGATTGCCTCCTCACCATCATCACTGCCTCCCCCACCACCATCACACATACAGCACCACACACCGACAGCACCGCAGCACTCTCTCACATACACACACAAAAGCACCGCACTGCATACACACATGCAGGCAGACACACACACACACACTGATACACAGAGACACATACACCTCACATCTCACCTGTCCGCTACCCACGCTTACTCTCTGCCACAGCCAGCCGCTGAATGATGACGTCATCTAGCGGCGCTGCTGTGAGAGGAAGCGCGGGCGCCCTGCAGGCGCCCCCTGGAGCTGTGGAGGCACGGGGAGAGGTAAGTATTGTGCGGGCTGCTGCCGGGGCCCTGAGCAAGCGGGGGGGCCCAGTGGCGGCACTGGCACCGCTCTCATCCGCTAACGGGCGCCGGGGTGCCCGATGGCGAGTTGGCCCCCCCGCCTGCTCAGGGCCCGACACTTGCCCGGGTACGCCGGGTGCTGACGCCGGATCTGTGGAGTATAATATTGCCAAGTCAGTTTTACCATATACTTAACATGGTATGACAGTGTCACTGGCACAGTGTATGAGGGGAGATATGTGTCACTGCGCATAATGGCATCAGTGATGTGAAATCAGAAGATGTTTCTTCCAGCATGCTACTTATTGATAGTGGTTAAACTAAAGTTGCTTACATGGGCTGGTTTAAGGTGGGAATCATTAGAGTGGGTGGGCGGGTACTCACCATATCTCCTCCTGCAGAGCCGACACAGGCTTGTATACTGACAGCACCTGTGACGATGTCACGGCCAAGTGATCATCACATGGTCTGGCTTAAAAAGGCTGGTCTAGAGAGTCAGTTGTGTTGTGTCTTGGGAGAGGAGGAACTCCCATGTGGCTTCAGTAGGAGCTGTGGAATTTATGTGTTGCCTGCGGGTGATTCCGGCAGGGAAAGGTCCCTTTTGAACTTTAAATTTATTTTGTTTTGTCATTAGGCCGGAAAGGCCACATTTTCTTTATTCAACGCTGCTATGGTTTATGTTTTCTTTTAATAAACCAGCAAGTGATTTACCTCAAGAGACGTTCCTGAGTCTACCTGTGCAACAGCCAGGTGAAGAAACCCCTCACATGTGGTGGAGAATGCAGGTCAGCTTTCCAGGAACATGAATAGAGGCTGTGGATGACTGCATGTCCTGGGTAAAATCGGCCATCCATCACGAGACATTCGGCAGCATGGAGGAGCTTGTGAAGCATCTCGTCCAGGTACAACAGCAGCACCAGCTCGCCAGTCAACAGCAGCAAATGGTGCAACAGGAGTCAAATAAGCTGTTAGTACAGCAACTTCAAAAGCAGCAGCGTCAGCAGCAGGAGGTGCTAATGCGGCAAATGGAGCTTCTCGCACAGGTGGTTCGTGGGAGGCCAGCTGTCTCGTTCCCATCTCCAGGTGATGACTTGTACGTCCGGAACAGGTAAGACAGTCATGCAGAAAATGACCCCGAGGTAGGATGTGGAAGCTTTTTTGACTGTTTTTGAGTGTGTGGCTGAACGGGAGAAACTGTGGGTGGGGTGCTGGCGCTATATCTGTTGGGGGAACCTCAAAAAGCATATTATGACTTAGCTGTCAAGGATGCCAAAGAATACACCAAATTAAAAACTGAGATCCTGAACCGTGCGGGGGAAACAATATCAATGAGAGCTCAGCGAGTCCACTGCTGGCTGTATGCTTGCAATAAACCCCCTCGCTCACAAATGTTTGATCTGTTGCACCTAGTCCAAAAATGACTTCAGCAAGAGACTTCCATTCCAGCCCAGATGGTCGAGTGTGCGGTGATGGACAGGTTTATTCACTCCCTTCCCAAGCCAATACAAACCTGGGTTGCCCAGGGTAATACTCGGAATGCGAACCATCTGGTTGGCCTGGTTGAGAGATACCAGGTTGTTGAAAAATCCCTCGGGAAACCTGACATTGCAACTTTCCCATACTGGAATACCGCAAGGGGGGCGGGCTCACTACGAAGGGTGGCTAGACCCACAATTGTGGGGTGTCCCAATCCTGCTGAGGGGTCTCCTAAGGCTGTGAATAAGGACGTGGTCTGTTAGCGGTGTCATTATCCTGGACATGTAGCCGCCTGATGTAATATGTCCCTCGAACCCATGGACTGCAGCATAGGCAGGCGCTGTTCCTATTATTCTTATCCGGGCTGCAGTCTGGACTGTCATCCCAGCGAGAGGCCACAGTCGCGTACCGTGGTTGTCAATGGGGTAATGATTCTTAGACTTTTTGGACTCTGGAAGTCTAGTGACCCTAATCAGTGCTACACTGCCCCACAGGTTAATCACTAAGAACTTTGGGGGCATCTTCTGAATCCACAGAGACACCAAAGACTACCTGAGCAAGAGTAAACATGGGAATAGACTGTGGTAATAAGTCCCATGAGGTTGGGGTAGTAAAAGACTTAATCCATCTGGTCATACTGGGGCAGGATTTTTCACTATTTTGGAACTTGTGGCAAAAGAAGACTGTACAAAGTGTCCCAGTTAAAAGCCAGGCCCCTCTGGAAGAGGCTCCATCAAAATTAAAGATGGAGGAGTTTCCACTATGTGTCCTCTCTGGAGAGGAGGAAAAGAAGGTGACAGAGGAGCCCAGCTTCCCCAACTTTGAGGTGCCCGAAGAGAACTTTGGGACTGCTCAACTGCGAGACCTTACATTAAAGGGGGCATTTGATGATGCTACTGTATGTAATGGGGTTGCTCAAGAACCGGGGGCTGACACCAGGTTCCATCACTTTTCAGTCAATGGTGAGATGTATCGGGTGACCAAACTGAGGGAGGAGAGACTGTAGAGTAGTTTTGAGTTCCAGGACCCTACCGACGAGGGTTTTAGACATGGTCCATTCGCATGGGTTGGAGGGACAGCTGAGGTACTAAAAACACAGGAGAGATTATTACAGAGGATATATTGACCAGAATGTTACCGGGAGATCGAAAATTATTGTATGTCCTGCCCCACCTGTCAGATAACCGCACCTACTTTTCACTTCTGAAGCCCCTTAGTCCTGTTGCCTGTGATAGAAATCCCATTTGAGAGGACTGCCATGGACCTGGTAGGTCCCCTAGTTAACCCCTTCCCGACCCATGACGCCTACGTTGGCGTCATGAAAACCTGTGCCATCCCGACCCATGACGCCAACGTAGGCGTCATGCTATAAATCATGTTCCGGCGGGTCGGGTGACCGGAATCACTGAAAGGTCACCCGACCCGCAGGCACAGGACCCCTTGTGCATCACCACAGTGGGGGTGGCTTAACCCCACGTGGTTACGATCGCTCTGATTCGCTGTTAAAAGTGAAACAGCTAATCAGAGCGATTAGTAATATTTCACCACTGAAAAGTGGTGAAATATTACAATCCAGCCATGGCCGATGCTGCAATAGCATCAGCCATGGCTGGACACTGTGTTCCCACCCTCCCAACACCGAGTAACGGTGGTGATCGGCCGCCGCCGCCGATTCATGGCGGCGAACGGTCACCGCCGTTACTATCATCTGCTGGCCGGTCCGATCGTCTCCCCTCCGGTGTGCTCCGCTCCCCCGCCCTCCGATTACCCCCCACGCCTGTCCTCACCTCCTCCGGTCTTCTGCGGCCTCTTGATCCTTCATGGGCGCCGCCATCTTGGAAAATGGCGGGCGCATGCGCAGTGCGCCGGCCGGCCGGCGCATGTGCAGTGCGCCTTTCAAAGTACAATTTATTTTGATCACTGTGATAAACTCTCACAGTGATCAAAATAAAAGTAAATGAACCCCCCTGTCATAGGTAGGGACAAAAAATAAAATAAAGAATTTTTTTTTTCCTTTTAGGCCCTGTCCACACGTTGCGGATTTCGCTGCTGATCCGCAGCTGATTTCTCTGCTGATTTCGCTGTTGATTCGCAGCGGATTTCGCTGCTGATCCGCAGCTGATTTCGCTGCTGATCCGCAGCGGATTTCGCTGCTGATCCGCAGCGGATTTCGTTGCTGATCCACAGCTGATTTCGCTGCTGATCCGCAGCTGATTTCGCTGCTCATCCGCAGCGGATTTCGCTGCTGATCCGCAGCGGATTTCGCTGCTGATCCGCAGCTGATTTCGCTGCTGATCCGCAGCTGATTTCGCTGCTGATCCGCAGCTGATTTCGCTGCTGATCGCAGCGGATTTCGCTGTGATCCGCAGTGATTTCCATTATAGTTGTAAAACCGCAGGGAAAAACCGCAGCAAATCCGCGCTAAATTCGCAGGTAAAAGGCAGGTCATTTTACCTGCGGATTTTAGAAAAATAAAATAAAGAATTTTTTTTTTTTTCCTTTTAGGCCCTGTCCACACGTTGCGGATTTCGCTGCTGATCCGCAGCTGATTTCTCTGCTGATTTCGCTGTTGATTCGCAGCGGATTTCGCTGCTGATCCGCAGCTGATTTCGCTGCTGATCCGCAGCGGATTTCGCTGCTGATCCGCAGCGGATTTCGTTGCTGATCCGCAGCTGATTTTGCTGCTGATTTCGCTGCTGATTTCGCTGCTGATCCGTAGCGGATTTCGCTGCTGATCCGCAGCTGATTTCGCTGCTGATCCACAGCTGATTTCGCTGCTGATCCGCAGCGGATTTCGCTGCTGATCCGCAGCTGATTTCGCTGCTGATCCGCAGCGGATTTCGCTGCTGATCCGCAGCTGATTTCCATTATAGTTGTAAAACCGCAGGGAAAAACCGCTGCAAATCGCGCTAAATTCACAGGTAAAAGGCAGGTCATTTTACCTGCGATTTTAGAAAAATCAGCAAGTGAATCCGCAACGTGTGCATGGGGCCTCAGGGTTAGGCTGGGTTCATATTGCATTATGGCAGTCCGTTAGATGGACTGCGTTTCACCGCGGTATAACGCGGTGTAACGCAGTCCGTTAACGCTGCCATTCACCCCATTTGTGTGCGCATCGCAACGCATGCCGTAAAGCGGCATGCGTTCGCGACGTGCTGTCATTCAGTGACGGAGCCTCGGACACGGGCTGCAGCGTCTGGGCTCCGTCACCGCTAGCGCAGATGAATCATCTGATGATTCATCTGCGCTAGCGGGTATAGCATAACGCGATCGCGTTATGCTATACCATTACAGCCGGTCAACGCTACATGTTGAACGGGCTGGTAAAACGCAATATGAACCCAGCCTTAGGGTTAGAATTTGGGTTCGGTTAGAATTTGGGTTAGGGTTGGAATTTGGGTTAGGGTTGGAATTGGGTTAGGTTTGTGGTTAGGTTAGAGTTAGAATAAGTGTTAGGGGTGTTTTGGGGTTAGGGTTGGGATTAGGGTTAGGCTTGTGGTTAGGTTTATGGTTAGGTTTATGGTTAGAGTTGGGATTTGGGTTAGGGGTGTGTTGGGTTAGGGTTATGGTTAGGGTTTGTATTAGGGTTAGGGGTGTGTAGGGGTTAGGGTTGGGGTTAGGGGTGTGTTGGGGTTAGGGTTGGAGTTAGAATTGAGGGTTTCCACTATTTAGGCACCTCAGGGGGTCTCCATACGCGACATGGCGCCACCATTGATTCCTGCAAATTTTGCGTTCAAAAAGTCAAACAGTGCTCCCTTTATTCCAGCCCCGACGTATGCCCAAACAGTGGTTTACCCCACATATGGGGTATCAGCGTACTCTGGAAAAATTGCACAACAACTTTGGGGGTCTAATTTCTCCTGTTAACATTGGGAAAATAAAAAAATTGGGGACTAAAGATCATGTTTGTGGAAAAAATATGATTTTTTTATTTTCATGCCCGGCGTTATAAACTTCTGTGTAGCCCTTGGAGGTTCAAAGTGCTCACTACACATCTAGATAAGTTATTTGCGGGGTCTAGTTTCCAAAATGGGGTCACTTTGTGGGAGTTTCTACAGTTTAGGCACTCAGGGGCTCTGCAAACGTAACATGACGCCCGCAACCATTCCATCAAGTGGGCATTTGAAAACGTCACTACTTACCTTCCGAGCCCCGACGTGCGCTCATACAGTAGTTTTCTCCCACATATGGGGTATCAGCGTACTCAGGACAAATTGGACAACAACTTTTGGGGTCTAATTTCTCCTGTTACCCTTGGGAAAATAAAAAAAATTGGGGACTAAAAGATCCTGATTATGGAAGAAATTGATTTTTTTTTTTTTCATGCCGGGCGTTATAAACTGCTGTGTAGCCCTGGGGGTTCAAAGTGCTCACCACACATCTAGATAAGTTCTTTGCGGGGTCTAGTTTCCAAAAAAAGGGGTCACTTGTGGGGAGTTTCTATGTTTAGGCACATCAGAGGGTTTGCAAACCTAACATGATGCCAGCAGATCTTTCTTTAAAGTCGCTTTTCAAAAAAGTTATACTTCCTTTCCGAGCCCCAACGTGTGCCGAACAGGGTTTCCCCCACATTGGGGTACCAGTGTACTCAGGAAAACTGTAAACAACTTTTGTGGTCCCAATTTCCCCCGTTACCCTTGTGAAAATAAAAAATTGCGGGTTAAAAAAAATAGTTTTTTTAGGATAAAAATGATTTTTTTTTTCACGGCTCTGCATTTTTAAACTTCTGTGAAAACACTTGGGGGTTCAAGGTGTCAACCACACATTGGAAAAAGTTTTCCTTTGGGGGTTAGTTTAAAAATGGGGTCACTTGTGGGGGGGTTTTACTGTTTAGGCACATCGGGGGTCTGCAAACGTAACAAGATGCCCCCGACCATTCCCCAAGTGGCATTTCAAAGCGTCACTACATCCCTTCCGAGCCCTGAGTTGCCCAAACAATGGTTCCCCCCCAATATGGGGTACTAGCGACTCAGGACAAATGGACAACAAAATTTTGGGCCAAATTTTTCCTGTAACCCTTGTGAAAATAAAAAATAGTGGGCTAAAAAATCATTTTTTTGAAAAAAAAAAGGATTTTTTAATTTCAGGCCCTGCGTTATAAAATTTTGTGAAGCACCGGGGGTTCAAAGGTACTTTGCATCTAGATAAGTTCCTTAGGAGTTCTAGTTTCCAAAATGGGGTCTTTGTGGGGGAGCTCTAAACTTTTTGGCACACAGGGGCTCTCCAAACACGACATGGTGTCCCCTAACGATTGGAGCTAATTTTTTCCCTTCAAAAAGTCAAATGGCGCTCCTTCACTTCTGAGCCCTGCCGGGCGCCCAAACAGTGGTTTATGACCACTATGAGGTAACGTGTACCAGGAGAAATTCCCAACAAATTTTAGGATCCAATTTATACTGTTGCCATGTGAAAATAAAAAAAGAGCTAAAAAAATTTTGGGAAAAAAAAAATACTTTCTTTTTTTTAGGTCCCAATTTGTGAAGATGGGGGTTAAAGTGTCACTATGTTGTAAGTTCTTTTGGGGGTTTGTTTCCCAAAAGGGGCTTTGGGGGGCTCCAAGTTTTTTAAAGGGGTCTAAAACGAATTGGGACCCTAAAAATTCCCGATATTTTTACAAAAACAAAGGGGTCCCCTTTGACCCGCCTGCCAAAAAAATTTTATGCAATTGAGGTTTCTGTGTATCGGGAATTTCCCAAAAATTTTGGTCCAATTTTTCTGTTGCCTTTGAAAAAAAAAACTGGGCTAAAAGAAAAATTTTTTG